>JAWNLH010000885.1:18185000-18412500 GCA_035042485.1 Drosophila cyrtoloma
CAATTTAGTTGAAGGTGTCTTCCTTATTGTTGTTGTTGCTGCTACTATTAAAAAGTTTTTGCTTTGAGTTAATGGCAACAGCAACAGCAACAAAAAATATGATAAGATAAAGATTAATGCTGATGCTGCTTATGTTGCTGATATTCTTCCTTCAAATTATTCGCATCAGAAGTCAGCTAGAAGGCATCAGCACAGACAGATGCAGAGACAGAGAGAGAGAAGGAGAGATAGTTCTACAGTTAATCCCCCCCCCCATCGCTACATCTCCATTGAAAGCGACGAGATCTTTAGATGTCAAAGTGCAATTACTTGGAATTTGTTTGAAGTTGAAAGCGGCACAGTAGTTAAACTGTTAACTCTCTTTCCACACACACACTTATAAATTTAATTAGCGTGCCATGCATAATAATACTACACGAATGGAAAAAAGAGAGAGGATGGTGGAGGAGAGAGTGGGGATTGCAGAATGCGAAAAGGACGCACAAATAAAATTGAAAATCAAACCAAATCGAGCAAAAGTTTACCAGCAAATTGAGTTGAAACACGAATCGAAGCGAGGATAGGTGGATGGTGGAAGGGGGAAGAGGGGATAGACATTGCCTTTGTTACTGTGTATTTGTGTGTGTTGTGTTTGTGTTTGTGTTTGTGTCAGCTCAGCAATTTGCAGAGTTGCATAAACCGTGGCGATAGCTCGCAGCTTACAGCCGCCAAACTGCAATCCACAATGGCAATGAAAACGGTGTTTTGTTTTTTTCTCTCGCTCTCTCTCTCTGTTTTTATTGAGTTTCTCAGTATGGGCAGTTTATAGCTTATATTGCACGGTGGGGCAAATTGACAGCTTTTTTTTTGTACATTTAGTAAATGTTTTTTTTCAAACCATTTTTTTTTTAATTTAATCAAATCAGAGACATAGTCTGTGATATACCGCATTATGCATTTAGCCAATAATCTTAAACATTCGTTATGATAATTACTTTTTATAAAGAAAGACACCATCAAAGTCACCCATTTAAAGTTTTCTTCTTTTTTGTTTTTAAATTTAATTAAACCATAGTTATAGCTCTATAGTCTTTGATTTAACTCATTATACAAATGGTAATTAACATAAAAAATTCTTTAAAGTTGTTATTTTTTATAAAAAGAAAAGTTATCCATGCAAAAATTCCCTTTTAATCTAATCAAACCATAGAAATAACTCTATAGTCTTTGATTTAATTAGTTTTGAACATTCGTTATTGTAATTGCTTATTTGGCAGATATCTTTTGCTGTTTATTCCACTGTGCACAGTGCTGGCGCAAAACTCAGCCAGCGTGCTGTCAGCTTGATCTGTTGTGCGGCCTTCGGCTTATGCTCTGTCAACTGCGAGAGGGTTAAGGAAGCTGCCCTTCTCTCTCTCTCTCTCTATCCCTCTTCCTCACCCTCACTCTATCTATCTCGCTCTTTCTCGTTCTTTCGAATTGTAGTTTTAACGGTAGAAAGCCCAAAGCCATAAATAACGACACGTTGTGCATTTTGATGTGGCCAAGAAATGAAATTGTAACTGTAACTGTAACAGTAACTGTAACTGGAAAGTGGAACTGAAAATGTAACAGCAACTGCGACTCTTTAACGGAACGTGTCCTTCGAGTGTAGGCCAAGGGTCGGGGAAGGGGGAGGTGAGGGTTTGGAAGGCGAAGCGCGCTTTGGTCACACTGTGGCTGTGATTGCTGCGCCCTTTTTCGCATCATCGATTGCGAGTGTGGCATGTGGGCGTTTGGGCGTGTGGGCGTGAAAGTAACAGTGGGAGGCAAAGAGTGCGGCATATCATCATTCACATCATTTTGGGTTGAGCTTCACTGCGTATTTGGCTGTAAAGTGTTTTATTTTCCAATTTTTTTTTCTTTTCTGTTTTCTGTTTTCCGTTTCGGTTTCGGTTTCGGTTTCCTTGCTTCACTTGTAAATATTGCTTTTTATGTGCTCGTGTGTGTGTGTGTGTATGTGTATGTAGGTGTGGGGGTGTATGTGAGTGTATGTGTGTGTGTAAGTATTTCAGATTGTTATTATAGCTGCAAATTGCTGTAAATATCTTATAGATATCTTCATTCATATTGCATATCAAATTGGGTTCGAACGGAAAAGGGTATCAAAATCACTGAGCAAAGATTTTCAGGTTTTTCGCCTTTTCTTTTAAGCGGTATTTCAGTGATTGGTACTCGTCGTCCTGAATTTAAATGAATCAAATTGCACTTGAGATGTGTGTGTGTTGTTATGGCTTACTTATAAGTACTCGATAATAATTCAAATATCGTAATATGTTCTGATTGGAATTTGGTTAAATCTTTTAGATTTTTAAATTTGATGATAGCTCGTAACTATTTTTACATTGTTGTTGATTAAGTGCTTTGACAAATAGCTTCTTATCGGAGCTTCGAATCGAGAATTGAACTAGTTGAGAAATTTCGAGCAAATATCATGTTGCCAAGCGTCCAATATTTGCTTTATTTGGATATTTTATTTGGAATGCGTTAGCATTTTCAATTCATGGCAAATATCAATTCCCGATTCAACTGAACAGTTTTGCAAATATTTGGCCAATAAGCATTGTTTTCATGTAAATACGTTTGCGATAATAATGGAAGAGCAATGCGACTTCATAACAACAGTGTTGTAAAATATCAAACAATTAATAAAATACAGCCAGAGCAAAACGAGACAAAAAAAAAAAAAAAGAAAACGATGACTTATTGGTTTTCAGAAAAATTTAAAAAAAATAATTAAAAATAATGCGCATATAATTGTCTGCATTCCATAAGCAAATATCAACTTTAAACAAATAAAGCAGAAAACATTCCGATATTCACAAAGCATATTTGAGCAAAGAATTGGAAAGCGGTTGCCTTTGGCATTTTCCATGCCCATTGAAAGGTTTTCCATGCAGCTGACAAAGATACATGTGGAAATGAATGCAATTGCTGCTGTTGTTTCATAATGAAAGGAATGGGGAATTTGAGTTGGGTTTGTGTGGCGGGGGTGGTGCCTGTGGTTGGGGTTTGGTTTACATATGTGTATGTCCACTGTACTATTGTCCACAAATTTTCATAGTGCTGCTGGTGCAGCAACATTTGCTACATGTTTTATGACTTTGTCAGACTCTGATTTTCACACAGGGTTGCCAGCTTTATTATTTTCTATGTCTTTTTTTTTGTGTTGCTGTCCTATTGTTAGTCAGTTGTCAACTAATGGGAATTACAATAGCCATTGAAAATCTTTGCTTGTTGTTGTCCTGGAATTTATTTGGTTGTCAATGATGGTCGGCAGCAGACGAGGCTGAAATATTTCCAGTTGCATGTTAAACAATACTTTTTCTTTCTTTTATTTTATTTTTTTTGAAATGTTGAGCTTTTGAGCATTCTATGCATTTTTGGTCTTGTTGCACTTTCTACATTGTAAATAAAGCTACATTTTAATTTTGCAGTTAGTTTTATCGAATGTTATTAATATCTATTTATATATAATATATGATAATAAATGGCCTAGCCTCCAATTGTAGTATTTTATTTAAAATTCAATTTGAAATAACTTAATTGCTTGTTAAATTTACGCAATTTTAAGACAGTTTGACTTCTAGTCAACTGACATGAACTTCCCAAAAGCAGCCTTCGTGGTTGTCATCAATTTTTATTGCCACATCGAAATAAGCCTGAACTTCTCAAAATCGATAATGGGCTTGCTCGAGATAGCGAAGTTCTACTATACTCAATTACTGGAAGCAGTTAAGTTAAACTTGAAGTTGAACTTTTTGTAGCTACAACAAAACGCACAATCTTGCGGCTGACTTTGGTTCAGCAATTTAAAGCTTGCTGCCTGCTTCTCTCTTCGCTTGGTATTCTAGATTTGGGCATTTATGTTTTGTTTCAAATGAAGCTGCTGTTTTTCAGGGGCTTTGCAGCTTTTTTTTTAAGCTTACGCGCTACTCCGGCTTAGTATGGCTACAGCTTGTTGGGTTGTTGGGGTTGGGGCGGTTGTTTGTCAAAATATTAAAGCTGTGCTTGAATAAGGTTGCCACAACATTTAGACTTCTATTTTTGATTGTACTTATTTTTATATTTATTTTTTCTCGGATTTTTATGGAATTCTATTTTTACTTTAAATACATTTAAATACACACGCAACACACACACACACACACACACCAAGCCGTTGAAGTAGGATCAAAAATCACTGCCTACTTTTTTGGGCCAAACCACTGAAAACCACTTTTCATATTCACAATCTTAATGTACCGATCTATGAATGTGAATATTTATCTGTATATAACGTATGTAGATGTAAGTGTATGTATGTATGCTGTATGCTTCGTTTCCAACACGTTCCGCACACACGCACACACACACACAGGTGCACACACGCACTGCTAAAAACAATGAAGCAATAACTGAACAAAGCAAAAGTTTTCAAAAATGTTTATATTTTATGTATATATATATATATATATATAAATGTCTATTATTAAGCATAATCTATAATAAATATCTATGTGTGTGTGTGTCCTTTTTTGTGTAGGTGTATTCGTGCAATATCCGAAATAGTACTAATTGTAAATATTTAAATACATATATATCAATTGTAGTAAATGGAAGCAAGAGAGTGAATCATTCCATGTATGCAAAAAAAAAGCGCACAAATAGGCAACAACAACAACAACAACAACCACAACAACAGCAACAACAAATTCGAAATTAATTTGAGTGTTGCACAACAACAAAATAAAAGCAAATTAATAAAAAGAAAAAATAAAAGCAAAAAGGAGGAAAAAAATGTGAAGCCAAAAAAGGCGTCAAATGAAAATTTTGAAGAAACAACAAACAAAAATGAAGTGCAAAAAGTGTTCAGCAAACGAAAACCAAATAAAACCATAACAAACAGCAAAGGAAATCAAAAAAAAAACAGAGACAGAGAGAGAGGGAGAGGGAGAGAAAGGGAGAGAAGCAAAGTAAATAGCCAACGGTTATCGGTAAACAGTAAACGGTTAACGGTTAACGGTAACCGGTTTAACTCGTTTCAATTGCGCTTCGCTTTTTTCCGTTCCGTTTCGTTCCATTCCATTCCGTTGCGTTGCGTTCCGTGTCAAACAGAGAGTGAAGGCTAGCGCATAGCTTACGGTAACAGAAGTAGGGCCTAACGCGATTACATTCCATTTCGTTCCGTTCCGTTTCGTTTCGTTTCGTTTTGAATACGGTTTTTCGTTTCATTTTCGCGTATTTCTTCTGGTGCTGCACGTTTTCAATGGCTGTTTGTTCCTTATGATGGAGACATTTCTTGTCCTGGGCCTGTGTTTTATCCTGTACGAAGCATTGGATTTCTTTCAAGGCTGCATACACAGCAACACGCCCACACCGAGCGACCAAATCGAGGCCTATCGCCGCGAACTCGACGAACAGCGCCAGCAGCAGCAGCAGGAACAATTTCTGGCCGGTTTGACGCCACTTTTGGGCGCACAATTTGCGGCCGCCGCCGCTGCCGCTGCCGCTGGCTCGCAATCGACGTTGAGCACCACCACGCCTACCGCCTCCACAGCGAGCGTCATCAGTGACTCCTATGACCAGGAACAATCCCAGTCGCAATCACAATCCCAATCGCAATCGCAATCGCAATCACAATCACAGGCACAACAAACACATTCGTTGAGCACACCGGGATTATTTCGTCCGGCCGCTTTGGGCTATTACGATCCGGAGGATCCGTTGCATGCCACCTCATCGCTGCCGCGCGACTTTTACTATCTGCAGCAGCAGCAATTGAAGAATAAGGCCAGCGCCAAATCGCTACTGTCCAAGTTCTCCACAACCAATTCGGACAATCGCATCCACCCGGAGTCGAGCACGACGCACGGTGTTTTGGGTGTGCACACTGCGGCGGTAATTACCACACAGCCGCTACCACTTGTCGCTGGTGAATCGGTGGCAAGTTTGGGCCTCTTCGATTGCCAGCCACCGTTGCAGTCGGTGCTGCCGACATCTCCCCTGCTCATCGAGCTCAAGCGTGCCATCATCAGCACCAATAGCCGTACCAACCGCACTCTGGTGCGCCGTAGCCAGGCCTATTCAACACAGAACGACTACGAGGATCGCAGGGAGACTTACAGCAATAACGATAACGATAACGATAACAACGGTTGTCCGCAGTGCGTCGAGGAGAACGAGGAGGAGGCAGAAGAGGAGGAGGAGGACGAGGAGATCGACGACGACAATTTATCCAGCAATTCCGGCAGTTCCGGTAGTGCTACAGGGTTCCGTAGTTCCGGCCCCAACTCACCAGCCGCCATTGCCGGCGCTGCGAACAGTGAGCCGAACATTTGCATCGCATCTCAATTGCCGCGCATTCATCACATTGCCATTGACGATATCGGCATCGGTGGGCAATCGACGGTGAACGGAGAACCGATTTGTAGTTTGGCAGCCAGTTCCAGCTCCAGTTCACACGCCGATATTCGGGAGATCGAGTGCGAGCGTCTGAGACGCAAGTGCGTGAGCGTTAAGCGCATCTATAGCATATCGGAGAAGTTCTAAATCAAAATCAAAATCAAAATCAAAATTAAACAAAATCAAATCTCGCTAAGCTGCAAATCCAAATCAAAACTCAACTCATTTCTGTACAAAAGCGCTAAACTCACCATTGCACCCGAAAAACAAAAAAAGAAAAACAAAAAAAAAACCAAAGGCCAACAAAATCATAAAATCAATTTGCAAACACACCTAAATTAAAATTGAAATCGTTAAATATATATACATACATATATATATATATATTTGGCGACATCATCAATCGAATCTGCCTTCCTGCAAAATTCCAATTCAAAAAACTCAAAATCAAAAAGAAAGAAAAAACAATGCAAGCAAAATCACAAATTTTCCATATGCGAAATACCCCACACAAGGTTAGCAAAAGAAAGCTCCAACAAAAAAATAAAAAAAAAAACGAAAAAAAAAAAAACAAGTGACTAAAGCAAAAGCAAACTCAATTCAAGCGTAAGCTAAATAAAAAGAACTCGAGTTGCAATCCAGCTTCAAAACAAAAATATTTAACTGAACTAAATTGAAATTTGCCAATAGAATTTGCACTGCATTCTCCGCTCATTTGTATTATTCGATTATTTTTTTGGTCTTTATCCATATTATTTATTCTCACGTTTCTCACACCCAATTATTGCTCTCAGCTCTTTCACTCACTCACACATACACACACACACACACCATGCAATTAAGAATTAATTTATAAAGATATATACATATATATAATGAATTTACTTCACAATGTGCAATGTTCTCTCAAAAAACAAAAGCAGCTGCAATCACCATTCACAAGTTTCACTCACCAGAAATGCCACAAAAAAAAAAAAAATGCAAAAAAATCACTGCGTCGCTCTCTGTACTCGTTATTTTACTTTCGTTTCGTTCGTCTCACAAATGTTCACAATCACATTTCAATTGTAAAGAAAACAATGCCTGCTCTTAACATGTTCTAATACTATTTCCAGACATTTTGATCAAAGCCAAACTCAAGAAAGCAGCTGCACTCGCAGTCGCATGGTGTGTCCCGATTACTAGTAAGCCTTCAATTATTCCAATTCAAAGCGAGCATTTTTCCAAAAATGTATGGAAAATTTGTTTTTTGATTTTGTGAAGCATTAAAAAGTTGACACATAATAACACACACATTTGGCGCCCAGCGTGGGTCTGTTTTTTTCTCTTTTTGTTCCTTTAAGCCGACATCCTTTGATACTTGAATTTAGTATTTATTTTTAGATAATTACAAAGGCCAGTCTAGGGCGTGTGCATACCACTAATTAGTTTATATTTCTTGATAGTTGCTCTTTTACTTTAGTGTTGTTTTTTTTATATATTTCATTTCAATATTTGGCGCCCAAGTTGTTGGGGTCTCTTTGGCAAGCTGAAGTTCTTATTATATGACTGACTGTTTGGTTACCCGATAGTTGTGCGTTAATATCTTTTGTTTCCTTTTCAGAACTTGCCAGCTAACAGCGACTGATAACAGTTAACTGTAACTGTGTTCAACAAACTTTATTTTGAGCTTGATCTGTTCTACAAAACATATTCAGAACACTCTTCAAAGTATTGTTGCTTTGCTTTTTGAGTGTTTTTTTTTTTATTTTTTTGACAACAACAAAATGATAACTAGCTAGTCCCGACTCCGAGCCCAACCCCCCAACCCCCAAACCCCTTATGAGTGGCAGGCCACAAGCCGCTGGTAGCAGGGGCAACTTCAACCCGAATCCGAATGTTGTGACTCTTGAGTGTTATGCAAAGTGAATTGTACATAATTGTCAGGCACTAGGGCAAGATTCGCAAAAGCACGCATGAATACATGTGTGTGTCTCTGTGTGTGTGTGTGTGTGTGTGTGTATATATAAGTATACTTATCTACATGGTACATATATGCAAATGTACGACGAACTGTGGGCATGTTGGATAAGTCTCCAACTTGCTCGCCAGCACAATGACTAATTTTGCTGTCATTGTTGCTGCAGCAGCAGCAGCAGCAGCAGCAGCAGCAGCAGCAGCAGCATCGTTTGCTGTTAGGGAGCATTACTATCATATCTTACAAATTGTCGCTTGAAAGTTAAATCCTGCTCCTCACAACCACCCTTCTCCTCGTTGTTTTTCTTTTTTTCTTTTTTCATGCTCTGCAAGCATTAAATTGGTGTGGGAAGGCATAATAAAGTTATGCAAATGCATGTTAGAGATTTGAAGGCGCCAACAACTGCGTCCCTATACAGCATCTGTAGATAAGCAGCTTTAGTCGGTCTTCTTCGAAATCTGTAATAAAGGATTATTACACATTGCTTATGTATGCTAAAAATATTTTTAGCATACTTCTGATTTTTAGTTAGCAATTTTTCTATATTTACCGATTACATTGTACTCCATGCAATGGCTTGTTGATTATTTAAGCTGAAAGTTTTCACTTGGCTTAAAATGATCTCATATATGTCTAGTTACAGGGTAGTTGAGAGTCGAGCCCTCTCGCTGGCCGATTCTCTCTTGCGCTTAGTCTTTAGGCTTTTGGCTCATTTTGCGCAGCTTGTGCGAATCCTTTCAATTATTCGATATGTGGTAGCATTTTCCTGTTCTGCTTCTTTTGCCCAACATTTCTTCTTTTTTTTTCTTTACGTTACTACAACCCTCAACTTGTGCTTCATTTTCATGTCGTACACACACACACACACACACAAACACAGACAAATACACACTGGCAGCCCTAAGACCCGCATTATTTTTCATTTCCTTCCACTTCCACAGTGGCTGTTGCCATTCGAGTCAATATGTGTATGCGAGTGTGTGTGTCTGTGTGTGTGTGTGTGTGTTTAGTGAAGTCCGCGTGTGGTTCAGATTCGCGTCCAAGCGTCCACATGCTTTTCGCATAGTCCTTCGCCGGGTTCTTGCATCCATCCATGTTCCATCCGTCCTGCGTTCAATGTTCGTAATCTTTTGGTCTTTTCTTCATCATCGTTTAGCTTGATGTGGTTTTGCCCCGACATAATCAGTTTTACTATTGTTTGTTTTTACCATATACATATACATTTTTCCTTTGTGCGTGTGTATGCATGTGTGTGTGTGTGTGTGTGTGTGTGTGTGTGTGTGTGTAGCTATTCTGATTTGCTGCTCTCTTTCATTCTTATTGTTGTTGTTTGATGTTGCTCTACTGATTGAGTCCATTGGTTGAGAATGCTGCTGGTTGGACGCTGCCTCAGTTTTACCGCACACACACACACACACACACACACACACACACACTCTCATATCTGATAATAGTATGTTGTGCGCTCTGCTCTTTTGTGCAGAACAGCTTTTGCTGCCAATTATTCTGTCCCCGTGTGTGTGTGAGTCCGTTTCCATGACGGTTAAGCTTTGCTATTACAACATCAATAGCAACAGCAACACACACACACACACACACACACCTATACACATATCGGGGCTTAAGCAACTCAAAAAATACTTGAGCATTGCAGCCAAATAGTATAAAAATCAAATCGAGCAAAGCATTGCAGTCCAAAGTCAAGCCGACTACACAATACTCTGCTGCCTATGAAAGCTAAAAACGAAATGCACTAATTATGCCGTCCTTAGGGGGTGTGACAGTAATAAGTCCGTTGGCGAAAATTAAATTTGCTTTCTTAGCGTAACTTTAAGAATTCTTCTTGAAAACTTCAATATGCCCAATTGCTGGTGCTTGCTGAACAGTGCATGAAAAACCAGAAACTTGTAAAAAAACAAAATAAACACAACCCACGCCAATAAGTAACCCCCCAGGCCAGCTACTCTTAGCAACCCTCTGGCTACTGGCTACGGCTCAGCTTCAGTTTCAGTGCCAGTTGCTGCACTTGCCCCACAAATCAGTCAAGGGCGATAGTCTTCTACATCATTAAGCGCCAGCAGCATCAGCATCAGCAGCAGCAGCAGCAACAACCCCATTAGCAATAATAATATTAATAACAAAGAGCCACAAGAAATAATACCAACTGAAACTAAAGCTAAATCTCTTGTTCCTAAGCAACCCCTTCTCTATTCCCATCCCCATTCTCATCGGACATCCATCCCCCCTAATGGAAGCTAGTCAGCTCAGAACTGTTTTGTATGCAAAGGCAATCCTGAATCGAAATTGGCATTGTTTGACAAATGAAGTGTATTGATAGATAGAGAAGACAACACAAATGCATACTGCATTCAAGCTGCATTCATTTTTCTCGATTATTTTGCTTCTGTCAGCAAAAACTCATCATAATTTTTAGTAACAATAAAAATGTAACGCAATTAAATGCGTCTTTGAGACTTTGATAGAGAGAAATGTCATCACAGTTGAAATAATGTTCCCACTAACTGAGAAAGAAAAGAGAGAAGTAAAATATATATTTACGATATATTTAAAAATATATAGTTGCTCAGAGAAGCAAGTATTGATTTAAGCTCTAACTTTATTGTTTTGGATCAATATTTTGAGGGTTTGTGTTTTTGTGTCGAAAAATTGAGCCATGAATAACGAGGAATTCCATTTAATCGCCTAAGTTTTAGCAAGTTATTTCTGATGGCCAATTAACAGAATTTTATTGTACTTTCAACACTTGTGAGCCTCCTTTGCCCCTCTCGCACTTTTGAGAGTCTATATATATATATATATCTGTATATATATATACATGTTTCAGCTTTAACTTTGACTCACAATCAAAATCCAGCCAAATCCAATTCAATTAATCAGCGACTTGCGACTTGTGACTTGTGACTTTCTACTAACCAGCTGACAGCTAACTGATGTCTAAACAAATTACTAACCCACAACCACAACACCAGCACAACCAGCACCACCAGCACCACGCCCCCAAGAAACTTGCTGCTGTGGTTGTTGCGTCTGGGTCTTTATCATTGGGCTTATGCAATCGAAATTTGTTTTAGTTTTCGTTGTTATCTTTAGCCTGCCATTGGATCTTAGTTATATGGCGTTAAAGCGTACAACTTTCTTTAACAGCAAAATGCTTTACTTTTCTAAAGAGGCACAATTCCAAAATATGCCATTAATGAAACTTTTGATACTTTTCCATTGGCTCATCAGTTGCATATTGTAAATATACTTCGATTTAAACCAGGGCGTTTATTAAGCGGATTTTCTTTCTACATCTACTGTTTAATGAGCTGCATGTGTGAGTGTGTGTGTGTGTGTGTGTGTGTGTGTGTGTGTGTTTGTGTGTGTGTCTGCTAAGACTTGTTGAGCTCTAAAGTCTGCAGTTGACAGCCTCTTACGCCCCCTATTAAAATGTGACAAAATCAAACAAAATAAAAAATACCAGCTTAAAAAAAAAGAAAAGAAAAAAGAAAAAAATAAATGAAAGAACGATTATCTTTAACAAGCTGAAGATTACATACCCTTGTAGACCGAAGATAATCTGCTGCAATATAAGTCTAAGTTTAAAATATTATTCTGCTTTTGAACGCTTTAAACAAATTGTAATTAAATGTTTTCTGTTGTACGACTGGTTGTGTGCTGAATATGCCACATTTGTGTAGACAGATTGTATCACATCCGGCAAATCAGTTCGGACTTCAAAGTCATAGCAAAAAAAAAGTATGCAAGAAAGCTTTAAAACTGTCGGAGTTTAACTTAATCAACGAATGAGTGTTCAAAATGAGGGACAGACAGAATTGGCTATATCGGGCTAAGATAATAACATAAAATTGCAAAGTGTAAGCAAAAACATTTAGTCATTAAAAATAATTAAATGGTAAAAAAAGAAGAAACAATATGCTTAAAAAGACAAGTGAGCATAAATCATAAATTCAAGTGCCAATACAAAATTGTTTGCTTCGCATTCCAGAGTTGCTCAAGCTAACATTTTCGTCGAGTGTATCAGACACAGATTTAAATGTATTTTGAGTAATTTAACTTGCTGTATGTATTTTTGCAACTCTTGATGAGCTGATTGAATGAAATTAAAGGCCATATTTAATGGCTGACTGACGTCATTTGCTCTACGCTATGTATATATATATATATATATATATATATACATGCACAATTTCTATGCTATTTTCTTCTTGGTACACCCACGTATACCCACTCATACACATACACAGGCACACAGTAGGCTTTAGTTGTCTGCAGGGCAGACGCCACTTATTTTTCTTGTTCTTGTACTCGTGTCGTGTTTTGTTTGTGGCGCCTCAAGTGCCCAAAGTCGCATTGTGTTTTTGTCCTGTTTGTTATGTGTTGTTGCTTTAGCTGTCTTGTCAGCCAGCCAGTCAGTCAGCCAGTCACTCGTGCCATTGGCCAGGAGCAGCAAACTCCAGACAACATTCATAAATATATGTATACGTATATATATATATATATATATATATATATGTATATATAAATATAATTCACTTGTCTCCATTTTCTCGGGTGTGCGTTACGGCAATGAACTGAGCCAAGTCGCCAATTTTATCCATTTTGGCGGCGACGGGCGCAAAGATGAGTTACGCACTTGGATTCATATTACGCATACGCCGCATACAACTCCCAGCACAGACTGCTTTTGCCTAGCCTTTGTCCTGCCTACGATGCGTGTATTTTTTTGTGGTGTGTGTGTGTATGTGTGTGTGGGGGGGGGGGGGGGGGAACAGGGGTAGGTGTGGTGGGTTGGGCAGTTGAGATTCCAACGCACAAAACTTTTGCACATTTCAATGGCAATAAAAGTGATTTAATAACGCTGCGCTAAAGCCCCAAACGACATCAGCAGCAATAACAGCAAGAACAACAAGTAATGCCTATAAACAGTTCTACTCGCAATTGCCGTTGCTCAAATACCCTAACGATATTATATAATAAAGATCTTAAATCAAATCTAGTCGATTAAATTAAAATAATTTCATAAAGTTTATTTGAAGAACAGCAATAAAACAATGAAAAAATCATTAAATTACTGTAAAATTCAGCAGATCAGTTTCATATTTTCATTAAAATAAAGCTCAACTTTCTACAGATGGTCTTATGAGTTACATAGTACTCCGACTTCGGTTAACATCAGCTATATGGCATACCTATTTGACAATTCGACCAGCTCCGATAGAAATTTTAACCTTATCGGTCTATTGGGTTTTTTTGATTTATATAGTCAGTGTGAGTTAATTTCCCATGCTTAGAGTAACAAATGTGTCCCAAATAAATCCGACGTCATTGATTCTTTCAAATTGCGCTGATCATCGTATGATCATTATAGTCTCTAATGAGGCTGAGCAATAATATGCTCTCGGAAAACACACTTGATGCTCAAATGGGATTATCCTTTTGCTAAGGGTATATATGTGGGCTTATTGTGAAATCAATTTGATTTGTCGCCGGCTCCGGTCCACCGAAAAATGGGCGGATATGCTACACCCTTTACACACCCCCCCCTGACCCCCCAAACCCCCAAACCCCCCGACCCCTGGCCCCACCCCGTGCGTGTGATTAAGTGTGCGCTTAATGCGAATGCCCGGCCATAAAACAAATTGCATGCAATCGTCCAACGTCCAACGTCGTGTGCCCCTTTTCTCCTTTTCTCCTTTTCTCTCTCTCACTCTCTGCCTGTTTCTCTCTGTCTGTGTCTGTCTATTCTCCACATTCTTCTTTCAGTTGTCGCATTACAGTTTCAGCCCATTGCTCTCCTTATTGGCTAGCTGTACGTTTTTAAATGTAAATACGGCTCATTATTTCTGTTCCGGCCATTCATTTGCAAGGATTCCACTGACAAACTGACTGACAAAACACACACACACAAGCACACACACACTTCCACACACATGAATCAACTTGAGACTGTGTGTCGATAAGTTTTCAAAGTTTTCGCTGTGGCTTAAGAGTAATATATATTATGAATACATAAATAATTGTGACGCTGTGAGAGAGAGAGAGAGAGAGAGAGAGAGAGAGAGAAAGAGAGTCTCTCTCTCAGAGAGAAGAGAGAGATTGCGCAAGCGAATCTTTCTTCAGTTGACAAATAAATTCATAAATCTAATAAATTGTTATCGATATTTAATTCGGTTAGAGTTTTGCACCAAAATCAAAATGTTGTCTACTTGTATACTCTTCATATGCATACCAGCTTATATACATTTATCGATAGCCATTTATCGATGTTCGACTAATATGGCGCTGGCTAATCTCTTCTCAATCGACAAATAAATGCATAAATATATTTGTTATCGATATTTAAATCACATGCGTACCAGTTGCTTTCGCGCAGTTCATATCAACTTATCGATAGCCATGTGAGCAAATCAAGGTCAGACTGAAACGTAACCTTGCAGCTCAGAAAAAGGGTCACTCGCAAATTTGCGTTTGGCTTCACTGAGCGAGGTAAAGCTTTAATTAACTCTAATGCAGCAACAACACGAAGAGCAAACATTCGCAGACGGGGCGCAACCAGGGCTAATATATATGTGTGTAGCCCACCCAAACCGCCCCCCCCCCATCCACTCTAGCCATCCGTGTGTGTTTGTTGCTTTGTTTTGCCGCCCAAGGGTTTATTATTTTCACTTAATTTGTGCTTCACTTAATTTTTTTTACCCTCGTTCATATTTTCGTTTTTGTCCCGTGTTTGCTGGCTTTTGTTGTTGTTGGGTCCACTCTAAAACAACAACAACAACCACAACAAGCCGAGCATTATGGGGTCGTCTATGAAATTGACGTGTCTCGACTGTCCCAGAAAGTCAACTGCTACATCATCACAGCTAGGCACAAAAAAAATGAAAAGAAGCAAAATAGAAGAGCGAAAACCTTTTCCATTTTTTTTCGTATATTTATTTTATACAAATTTGCTGCCCCGCCCCAAAAAAAGGAGAAAAAAGTATGCTACGAAATTGAGGTTCGGCTTGTTGTTGTTGTTGCTGTTGCCGTTGCTGTTGCTGTTGCTGTTGCTCTTGTTGTTTATGTTCAAATTAACTTGGCCCACAAAAATGATGTAGACAGCAGCAGTCGAGCAGTCGAGTAGTCGAGCAGCAGCAGGATGACAGTGCAGGTAGCCAAATGGTATCACAAAGCCCAGTCCGCCGGATGTTCTCCGTTCTGGCCTAGCTCGTACAAGGAGGAAGTGGGTTGGGCTGGGGTTGAGGTAGGCTGAGGAAACGGGTCTTAAGGTTGCCCCCTGTTGCCATTTCCTGGCAAAATGGGCAAGGACAAAGCGACAAAGAAATGTTTCGCATTCTGCACAATGGCAAATAATTCATAACTTGGCTCAAAAGTTTGATTTAGTTGCAGTTAATACAGTATCCACCACGCTATACACTCAGAGAAAAAATCCGAATGGGTTTTTACTGAATTTTGGTGAAAGGTAGAAATATTTTTGTTAGTATAACTTTAGCAACAGCTTCTAGTTTTATAAAGTTTATGCTGTGAATGAAGAATTTATTTCGAAGAAACAAAATCGATGCACAATTTTCAAGTTCAAAGCTATTTTTGCTGAGTGTACCTCAACTGCTGAGTGTGTCTAATATATGGTGTATATATGTGTGTGTCTGCTGGCAACTGTTGGCCATACGCTTTTGGCCTGCATAAATTTTGCTTGGCATTGTGCACTCCGTCTTGGCCGTCTTTGGCGTCCCGTTGACAGTCGCAGCCACATATTCTGCCAGCAGATAAATTACGCTTGAAGCGCTCGGCGAATGGAAGCGGAAAGCCAACAGCTCGGACACAAGCACAAAAGGAAAGTAGCAGCAACAGCAGCAAAGGATCCTAAGGTCCATAGCCTACTACACATTGTGCACATATGTATATCCTGCATTCACTCACTGACGACGACTGTCGAGCTGGCATTTCTGTGTGCTTATTTTTCTTGAACTTTGAATGCAGTCGCACACACACACACACATGTATAGACGACAGGACATAACAAAACAGGACATCGGAAAGTGCTGCATTGCCAAACAGTTTGGCTTATTGAAACACATCGCTGGGGTTTCGTTTTCTTTTTCTGTTTTTTTTTTTAACCACCACAAAATAAGTGCAGGAATCAATCTTTGAAATTATCGCTGTCTTCTATTTATTTTCGATTGAGCATACCAAATGGATATAAGCGAAGTATCTTAATGGCGAAAACCATTTTGATTTACATTTCTTAAACATTCTTTGGGTCTTTGAGATTTCTTTGGAATTTAGTTTGCAATTCATTTTCATTGCATTTGAAATTTTTCCTCTTTGACATTTTTGTGACTTAATCTTGTGTCAAGAAATTGGTGTAGTTTCGTCGCCTGGTCGGCTGCCAAAAGATGTTAACTGTCTTTTAAAACTCTGTATCTCTCTGTATATCTCTCTCTCTCTCTCTCTCTGTCTCTCTGTATCTGTCTCTTTGTATCTGTCTTTTTGTCCATTTGCAACTGTGGCGTTGAAACTGTTTTCTTAGCAATACATTTTTAACAAACGTTTAACTTGCATTTTATTAGTCCCCAGTCAGCGGTGCACCAGACTTACAATCTGCACCACTGCGACAAATATTGAGTGTGTGTGTGTCAGAGAGAGAGAGACAGAGAGAGAGAGAGAGAGAGAGAGAGAGAGAGAGAGATAGAGAGAGAGCGAGACAGAGATAACCAGAATTTATGCTGTATTTGTGTTCAAGTTGATGTCTTTTGTACGCAGTCATCATAATGAAAATTTCTTGCCGTTTTTTGGGTCGCTTCAGCTGTGTTCCAATTTTGTGTTGGTCTTCATTCCGCGTCTTATTCTGAACTGGTTCAGTTGGTAAACGGCTTTCGGGTCAGTCAGTTCAGTCTGTCAGCCTGCCAGTCAGTCAGTCAGTCAGTCAGTCGGTCAGTCAGTCAGTCAGTCAGTCAGTCAGTCAGTTGCAGTTCTCGTGCTCTACTACATTTTTCCGATTAATAATTTTGGTTTTTTGGTTCTCCGTTCTTTGGCAAATTCTCTTGAGTTTTCGTGTGTGTTTCAACAATTTCTGTAACATTTCCCTTTCCCCCCTCAAAACACCCAGTTAAACAAATGTGTGCGACAACCAACTCGTAAAGACAAACAATAAATCCAAGGAATACCAAATTAGTGCTAACAAAAAAACACAAAAAAAATGACAAAAATGAGAAACTAATTAACAATAAAAAAAAAACAACAACAACATCAAATTTTAATCAAAAAAAGCAAAACAAAAAAACAACCATAACTGATAAAACTGAACTAAGCGTAGCACGTGAATCGTTTATCGATAGCACATATCGATAACCACACACTCACTATATACATATATATATATATATATATAAATAGATTTATATATATATATATATATATATATATAAGAGAAAGCGAGAGAGAGAGAGAGAGCCAGAGAGAGAAAGAGAGAGAGAGATTGGGAGAGAGATCAGAAATGGATTCGCTGGAGCGTTTAATGCGCGCCGCCCCCTTGCCCCGCATGTTAACCAGCGGCGTTGTGGCAACGGCCGCCGCTGCCGCTGCGAGTGCCGCTGCTGGCGTCAAGGGCGTCGTCGGCATCGCTGGCCAGCAGCAGCAGCAGCAGCGCGCCCTCGTCCACGCCTCTCTCGCGGCGGCAACGGTCGGACGCAAGGGACGACATCTCACAGGGACATTCTGTCTCACTGGCGATACCATGGAGGGCATCATACAGTGTTTGGTATTTCTCAAAGCATTCTCGGTAAGTGGAGAGAACTCACACACACGCACACACACACACACACAACTAACATACACACATACACACAGACACACACACACATGTGTGTGTGTGCGTGAAGAGAGAGCGTCAGTGTTAATCTGTATCTCATATTTCGTCCTGCACAGAAATTCAATTTAGTTTTTGGTTTGCGCTTGACTAAGTTTTTTTTACTGCCTATACCATACACAACCACATCCGCCCACACTTGGCATAAATACATATAAGTGATTGATAGATATATATATATACATGTATGGATATGTATTTATATGCGTTAAAATCACCCTGAGTACCAGTAGCAATAAAATCTATTTTTAAATATCTTCTCTTTTTACAATTTATTGAAAACATTGCTTAAAAATAGAAAAGCTTACCCAAAAATATGTTATTGATTTATTTATTATTTCCTTACTTTTTTTATCAGAAGGTATTATTGCAAGTCTTTACTGGCAATTTATAGAAACTTTCTTTAAAAACTTTAATTTTGTTTTTTTATATATTTTTTTTTTTTGTATCGATTTGTGAAGATAGTTTAGAATATGATTATGAACCCCGATTTTCAGAGACAGCATATCACAGTCTGATTTCGTGAAGTGTACGCACAGCCACCACCTTAACGGTCCATCAAAATGTGCAATAGGCTGTAAATAGGCAAATACATTTGACACACACACAGAGATACATACATATATACACCGTGTAGCTGATTTTGGGATTTTGGCTTGTGAACTCACTTTGATATGAATTTTATAACTACATTTACTGAAGGCTGATTAGGGAAAGAGAGAGAACGGGAGAGAGGGAGAGGAAGAGTGTCCTTAGGTCAGAATCCACCCACAATCCACCCACAATCCACTCTCTCGCACTCGTCTATGCCTGTGCGCCCCTGACCCTCTACCCCGGCCGTATCATAACTGCCCCATGTGGCATAAGCCGATATTCATGTATATATATATATATATATATATATATATATGTATGTATATAACATAATACAATTTAACTTGCCTGCATATTTTTTAACACATTTCTCTTCTTCTTTTATGCTTCGTGTCTTTTCAGGTGAGTTGAGCTGCTGTTCGCTTTACAACACCGACACGGCCCCCATCATTGTACCCTTCGCCCTAGTCCCCACTTGGGTCTTAGTGAGTACGACATTGAAGTTAATTAAAAGCAAATGCTTAACGTGGCCATAAGCACACACACACACACACACACACACACACACACACAGACACACACACACATAAAATGGCAATTTGCTCGCCACACAATTTGAATTAGATATTTTCACTGGACAAATATCCCAATGCTGATGCGTGCATCTGTGTGTTTGTGTGCGTGTGTGCGTGTGTGTGTGTGTGTGCGTTTCATGTGGCATGGCAACTCTGGACAGTTGGCACTAGAGAATTTGCCAAGACAATTTACTTTGATTTTTTAGTTAATTAAACACACTTTGGGACAAGCATTTCAAATCTCAAGGAGCGTTGCATTGTAAAGCTTCTGCATTGCAATTATTCAAGTCTTTAAATAATATCTTAAAATAATAATACCCCTTTTCAAGTGCTACGTTGTTGGTTTATTCTCTATTCGAGCTTTAGTTGTCAATTATTTTGCTCAGCTTGTCACTTTTAACTTTGTCAAAAGTAGCCGCAATATACACATATATATATATATATATTTGGATACGTGTTGATTGCATATCATCATAGCGATTATAATTCAATTTCTTTTGCTGCATGGCTGGCAGTATTTGATTGATTTATTTGGTCACCAGCTCGTTGCTTGTGACTTCGTAATTAAGTTTGACTTGGTTTCTGTTTTATTTTTACCGACGGTTTTAATATTTATTTACATTCGCTTTTCTGTCAGCTGCTGACAGCCTTGTTCCCTCTTTGCCTCTGGCATTTTTGCCTTGTACTTAATTGCAGGCATCTCGCCGTTTCCTTCATTCCCAACACAACGCGATACTCGCTGCTAGCTGTTTCTTTTATTTGTACCAACTGTTTCAATATTCATTTGCAATCGTTTCACTGCCTTCTGCAATTTGGTTTGACGTTAATTGCATTCCTCTACCTCTCTTGCCATTTCTTTTTTGCATTACTCGCTGCTTGCTGCAGCAACTGACTTTCAAATGAATATAATTGTATATTTCTCGACTACAACCGGACCTGGACCGCACTTCCTACTAATCTCGGTCTGGTTGATGTCTGAAACTGCATAGAAATATTTTATGTTCCGCATCTTACAAGTATTCTACTTTTGTTTTTCTCGATACGCGTTACACGTTACACGCTACTCGCTGATTCGTAGAAACTGCGCTTAAATATACCTGCATTTGTTTATTGCTGTTTAACCTTCTTCATTCTTCTTAGTTTGTCTTGAGTTTGAGGCTCTCATCCACACTCTGTCTTGATCTGATTCTCGTTACTTACTACTCGTTGATTCAGTTATAATAGACAAGTTTTGAGTGGGAGTATAAGTGAGTGTTTGATTCTCCTTTTCTTTACATTATCATGCTGAGAAAGCTACTAATCATACTTTCTACATGTGCCGCTTGCTTCTCGTTGCTTGCCGACGCTTCTCGTTGCTCGCTGACGCTTCTCGTTGCTCGGTGGCGCTGTTCATTGCTCGCTGGCACGTTTGTTGTAATTGTGTTAACTGAACATCAATTGTCTGACTATGGATAACTGTCCCAAGCGGCTGTTGTCAAGTTTGAAACATTTTCATTTTGTGCACTTAACGGCACACACATACATACACACACACCCCCCCATCCACTCACACATACATAGATAGACAGACATTAAGCGCTGGAAGCAATTGCAGCGCCATTAAAACTGACACATTGCAATTTTATTTCACTGGGACTATCAAATAATTCCGCCAAGGCTCAAAAATGTACACACACACACACACACACTCGCACACATGCTGTTGCTGTTGCTGTTGTGTGTGTGTGTGTGGTGTGTGTGTGTATAAGTATGTGTGGAGGGGACACATTCGCATAAATGAAAACCGCAGTAAGGGCTTTTTACGCATCGTTAATTTTTCCCCATAGACTCAAACTCGATGCCTAGGCGACAATTCTCTGCCGCCTGCTTATCGCAGCATCTCTCGGTCTCTGTCACTCTGTCACTGTCTCTCTCTTTCTCTCTCTCTCTCTATCTGTCTATCTCTCTCGCTCTCTGTCTTTCGTTTGGCTGAGTTTATCACTCTTTCAGTCAATCAGCGCTGTCTGCCGTTATAATGATGTCTGCCTGTTGGGCCTTTACTTTGACATCAACACCGCAGAGTCGACCGTCGTGATTTACTTACTGCCACACAGGACCAGCCCAAAGCACCCATTTGTTTGTGTGTGTGTGTAAATTTAAATGTTGCACAAATATGAAAAGCAATTTACATAATATCCTACCAAGTGTAAAATGATTGTCAATGCTGTCTTCTGGACCCTCCACCGTGCCCCATTGTGGTTTAGGCGCTTTTGAAATCGATTAGAGATGGCAAACGCATCGATAACAAGACAAAAGCAACACTACTCTCATGCTTTATGGGTGAATTATAATTGTCTCATCGATTATTTTGACTGTTATCGAACTTTCGACTGTTTCGACTGCACCTCTAGCGATGTCGATAGATATATTCATAGCACTAACTTTTCTATCGATTTGATTTTAGTGTTGATCTCTTCTAACACTTGTTGTTAATGTCTTTCAGGCGTATATCATTTTTTATTTTTTGTTTTTTTTGGTAACAAGAGCAATGCTTGCAATTGTGTAACTTTTGCCTTATTACATTATACATAATTTGAATGGAGACAAGCTAAGTATGTTGTGTTCACAGTCTACTCTCTGTTTGCCCCTACCTTAATTCGGCTTCTTGCCTTAGTGCACCACCCACACCACCCACCGCTGAGTGATGTGGGGGGAATGTGGGGTGTGGGGGTCTATGCATCCGTCAACATTTTGGAATTGATGATGTCGACGCACATTATGAGGTTCAATATCCTGGATAATGACGACAAATTGCGCAATATTTACACCGAGGCGCAAACATTCACATACCCAGGCCAAGTAGTACAAGGTGAAGAGAGAGAGAGAGAGAGAGACAGAGAGAAAGAGAGAGAGAGAGGGAGGGAGGTGCAAGAAAGCGAAGAAAAAGTCGTATGTATTGAGAACCATTTGCTACTGACTGCTGTGTTGAGTGCCTTGTTGCCTGCTGCCTGCTGCCTGGAACCTGGTGTCCTTGGCGGGTACGGTCAAACATGATTGATGAACGCTAATTAATGTGGCTACCCAGTATCTTGCGCACCGCTCACTTTAATACCCCCTTCTCGACAACTTAACCACGCTCTTCGATTCGAAAAAAGAAGAGAAAATTGTGTAATTAATTTGCAGCTCAAGTGTCTAGGCGACATAATTATGAAACGATTCGTTTGCAACAACGCAATACACACTTTGTTCCTTTTGACAGCAGTCGCAGCAAGCAGACAGCAATAGGGCAACAACAGCAAAGACAAGTCGCTTTGAAGCCAGTAAATTGCTTTCAAATATACCCTGTACGAATTGAAAACGGCCGAGGTGTTTCGACAAGTGCAACAAAATAAGACTTTGATTAATTTTGATACGTTACATGTGTGCATCTAATATAAAATGTGATCAGAAATCGATAGGGGCAATCAGTGCACACAGTTTGCAACACATCGATGAACATTCAATTGCATTCACATATTCAAAGTAAATCAACTGAAAGCCATTCACAAAGTAAGCACTCAAATTGTCTATACCGAAATATATTCAAATTAAATTTAATTCAACCTGTGACAATATGCCATACTTGAAATTGTTCAAACGTTTGCAATGCTCTCGTTTGAGTTGTCGACATTCAAGAAATGTTCTCGGCTCATAAATTTGGTCAAATGCAGTCTGCTCACACCATGGCTGAGCAATGGAGGGAAAGTGAGGAGTTGAGGAGTTGTGGAATTCCGAATCGAGGTCTGCGCCATCCAATCTATGTAAATTCTGAGCAAGAACATACTTGCGCAAACACGCAGCAACAACACTGCACTTAAGTTGCAGGCACGTCTCTACACATGCATCTGTGGTGTGTGTGTGTGTGTGTGTGTGTGTGTGTGTGTGTGTGTGTGCGTTTGCTTAAGGCCTGTGTCACAATTTAAACAAAGACTTGGCCAATAGTCAGCAGTTGGCATCAACGACAGAGATTCAGTTGCTGCTGAACTTTCTGCATTTGAAAACTTAAGCATGTTATCACAAAAACAACAACAAAAGACTCAGATGCAAATGTAAATACAAATAAAAATGCTTCTTGTTTTTGTTAGTGTTCAACTCTTCAAAAAAATATATGAACTGGAATTTTGGAAAATCACCAAAGTTAGTCACTTCATCTAACAAATGGGTGCTTCTTTTATGGTAATGGCTTTTGCGCAGACAAAACAATGCAACTCCGGCTCCACACAGTATATATATTCTTAAACAGGTTCAACATTCTAATCGAGACAGCCCTGTCCGTCTGTCCGCCTCTCTGTCTCTTATTGAGCTCATTATTATAGGATAGGTTTCTTCAATACCTGAACTGGCCATAAGAAATGGGAGCACTTCCACGCATGCTTACATTGCGTGTGCAAAACTTCTTAAAGCGAAATTCAACAATGAAAATCGAATACAGCTGGGTTCATTCTAACTTGATACTTGAACTAGTCGAAGGCATATTGCCACATATCTTTTTCCGCACTGTAAACACTCGAGGCAGCAATTGTCCACTGTTTAATTGTTTGTGGGAGTAGCTTATTAAACTGCCACGACACAGTTGAAGGCGCACACAACTCCCTCCCCCTTCACTGTCTTGTCTTCATGCTGCTGTCACTTTGCAACTTTGCAACTGAGCTGAGAATTATGATCCACAAAGCTGCAATACAACACGTCAAACACAATAAAAATAATTTCTTACTGCATAAACTTTCTCTCTCTCTCTCTCTGTCTCTCTCTTTATTTATCTCTTTCAGTTTATTGCTAGCCATCTTCCTTGTTGGCTGAATGCAACCCTCAATTTAGTTAATTAGAATCCCAGTTTGAATTCTAAGATGAAAAGCATTTAATTGTTTTAAAGGAATTTGCTAAGCACAAAATTGCTTAATTTGCTGTGAATTTCTGGCATTGTCGACATAAAACTGAGAATTTTAAATGTGCAAGGCTGAATTAAGCTTTTGATTTGTTAATTGCATTTCTTAAACCTTTTCCGTTTTGTATTCATATATATCTTAAACATATTCCATAGTTTTCTTCAAATATACTCTTTTTCTAAATCATAAGGCTTTTATTATATCAATCTAATGTTATTGCTTACACTTTCTTCACACCTGCTTACTTTTCTTACCCAACTTTTAATCTTTTCCAATTGCCTGCTAATCGTATTATTTTTGCTCAAGTTTGAACACTTGAAATTCATAGCTCGTTCAGGGGGGGTTCAGGTGCGTACAAGAAAAATTCGCAAATTAACCGTTTTATTTTTCATTGCATATTTTTTTTATTGTTCGCCAGGCATATTCACTAGTTTTGTATGCGGCACACGGCGCAGGACGCCAGGAACCTAACAATTTCGCTAGTTTACAGTCATGTGCCAACGGAACGAATCCTGTCATCTAGTTAAGCTCCTGTCTTATACACTAAGAAAAAAAAAAAACTGTTGAAAAATCGCCTTGAAAATTATAAATTATCTGTGTTTCTATTTTTAGAAATAATTTCCAAATATGCAAAAAAGGTTTATAATGATTGCCCCAAAACTATTTGTATTATTTTCACTTTTAGCAATGCCTTTTAGTTTTTAGAATAAAATATATAAAATATAATATAATATAATATAAAGCGTATAATGTTGGCTCAAAACTGTCAGCATTACTTTTCAGCAATGGCTTATTGTTTTTCTAGTTGTTAAATTATATTTTTATTTCTGTCTTATATTTTTATTCTTAGTGTATTGACTGCTTTAGGCTGTTGCCTCTCAGCCTGCAGCATCATCTATCTAAATGGATATCGCGCTTTGCTAGACAACAAAAACAATAACAACAACAGCAACAACAACAACAGCAACAACAATAACACTGAACACTGAACACTGAACACTAAACAACAACAACTACCACAAGTAGAAATGTTATCTTGAGCACATGCTCAGAGCAACTCAAGACTGTCCGTATGTCTGCCTATCTGTCTGTCTGTCTGCCCATGCTCTGCTGTGCTGTACTGTACGCTGTCCTTCTGTTTCTGCTCCTGCCTGTCGTGTCTGTCGTGTCTGTCGCTTCTGTCTGAGCTGTCTGTTGTATTGTTGCACGTACATGTCGTAGACTTCTTCTTATGCTAAAACTTCACTAAAAAATGAGCATGGCATGGCGTTGAGCATTTAAACTAGCTACAAAACACCAGCTATGAATCGTAACGCCTAAGCAACACCAACCAGCCCCTACCACACCTCAATCCACATTACATACCTCCCCGTTCAGCACGCTGCTGCCACCAAACAAAAATGAGCGAAACAGCCACCAAAGCAGCAGTCAAGGTAGAAGACTGGCGGCATTGCTACGTGCAACGCATGTCAAAGTGCTCTAGTCTGTGTGTGTGTGTGTGTGTTGATGTGCGTGTGTGTGTGTGTGTTGATGTGCGTGTGTGTGTGTGTATGTGTGTGTGTGTGTGTTTGTTGATGTGTGTGTGTATTTGTGTGGTTGCCTAGACAAAATGCGGCTAATGTCCTTTCTTCGGTTTAGATTTACAATACAACGTTAAATGTTGTTGCGATTCCAAGTTGTTGTCGTTGTTGTTGCCAGAGCAACGTTTTATTTGATGAGTGTTATGTGTGTGTATGCCAATGTGTATGTGTATGTGTACGTGTGGGTGTGGGTGCGTGTGTGTGTGTGAGTATGTGTATCCTATTCTTGTATGTTATTCGCGTGCGCATGTGTTTGTGTGCATGTGTATTTTTATAGCGCCGGTAGTTGAGCATCAAACGAGGGGGCAAAATAAAACAACAACAAAACAAAATAAGAACATTGCAGCAGAGCATAACCGATTGAGCTATACTCTGTTAATTTAATCCACACTCACGCAAAAAATAAAAATCGTTTATATTTTGGAAGAACAACAATCTTTAGATAATTTTGTTTTCTTTAATTTTAAGGAAGAATATCAGCTACATTTAAAGCTAGCCAAAGTAAATTTTAGTTGAAGCATTAAAGAATCTGTTTGATTCTTCAGTTAAGATTACTCAGGTTATCTTCCGCCTTTTGTGCCTAGCCATGAGATCCCATATAAAGGAGCCCGCAAGTGTCTGGCCTAAATGATGATATCTGTTTATATCTATATTTATCTATATAAGTATATGTTTTTCTGAATTCGATTCATTTCCTTGCGAGTAAGATTTTGACGTAAGAACACAGTTCGATGGCGTTGGTCCCTGGTCACCGAATGTAACGAACCAAATTTTATCAAAAATCGTCAAGAAATTGGTCGACTTGCCGCTAGTTTTGTAAAAGGACATTCGCTTTTGGCCCTTTTGGGGTAGATCAGAAAAATCCGAAAAATAGATAAGGACTAAGGACTATCTTGATATAATATTAAACAATTTACTTCAACATTTCTTGCCTGGGCTTATCTAGGCTTACCAATTCGAATAAATGCATGCAGAGCTCGACCATCTCCTTTTCCATTCTGTGTCAGACATTTCTCCTTTGCCTGGGATGCCAACTGGCCAAGCAATATCCAAATTGTCCTTGTCTGAGTAAACTGGCATTTTGTATCGTCGACTCAATGTGTTGCGCTTTCTTAAATGACGCCAGTATCCTTGAGTGTAATTCGATAGAGTAGGTCCTTGTGATGCCAGTGCACCGTGCCCTGCGGAAATCTGCAAGCATTTGGCTGATCTGCAGCAATTTTTCTCTCGACACCTGCGTGCCCCTTAGAGTATGCAACACTTTTTCTTAGCTGGAGTGCAATTCAGCCCGAGTAGCTAACTGGCAAAGGAAACGACTACAAGGAAAAGGACTGCAAGCGTGCACTTCCCATGCTCAGTCGCACCAAGCCTTGTAATCGCTTATTGCTAAGCTGAGTGTTTGAGTGCAGCTTTCACAGTTATTGTCGCCTAATTACACAACAACAACCGCATTGAAATTGCCCGCCTTATCCTCTTTCTTTAATTGATGCAATTTATTTTTTGTGGCGCTTTAGCTCGATTTTAAAATTGCCTCCCACAGCAGAGGCTTTGTACTCTAGCTGATTAAAACCTTACTGATCCGGGTTTTTTTTTATTTAATTTTCTTATGCTTATCTTGAGTATTTATTTGTATTATTCAAGTTTTCGTGTAGACATTTCTTTCAATCTGAAGCACTAATTTTTGACATGTTATTCACCATTATCTGACTTTATTTGCATTCGATTTGCATTTATTATTGGCAAATTCTTTTGCCGGTTACTTTCCATTTATGCCCAGATATTTTTATGTGTCGTTAAGGTGCTCAAAAGTTGACAAATATGCAAATGGCCACAACAAGCACAGCAAAAATCGCAGTCAACACGGAAATGAAAAGAAGAAAAAGTGGCTTAACAACTTTTTCAGCAACTTAACTTATTTTTCCAAAGTTATTGTGTGTTTGTGTGTGTGCGTTGTGTTTTCTTTTTCATTCAACTGCTCTCCATTTGTTGCAAATGACATTTATGCTGTGTGCGCGCTTCGTGTTGCTATTGTTATTGTTGCTGTTGTTGCTGTTGTTGTGGCTGTTGTTGTTGCTGTTGTTGTGGCTGTTGTTGTGGCTGTTGTTGCTGCTAAGCAAAACTAAATGAAGCAACAACGTGAGAGGGAGACAAGTCAACAAAAGCCAAAGCAATTTGGCAAACTATGCGAATTAAGCCAAAGACAAAGACAGACGCATCTGCATCCAGAAAGAGAGAGAAAAAGAAAGAAATAGAAAATAGGGAGAGAGTTATTTGGTTGGAGGTTGTTTTGTTGACCAAATTGAAAGCAGAATAGAGTGCTAAGGAGAACTGGCTGCCCAGCGAGTTAGTAAGAAAGTTATGCCAATTCATTAATTAGCCCAGCCAGTGGCCCAACACACACACACGCACACACACATATATATATACATATATATATATATATATATATATGTTATATATATAAGCAATTTACACACGCAAACACACACCCAGGCAGCAGTAGCAAAGTGTGTAACTTGATATCGCCTTCATACTTAATAAAAGGCACTATTCATGTTGCTGGCGTTCTTGTTGTTGCTGTTACACTGAGAGAAACATCCGACTCAATTTCACCATAAAATTGAATTGCCCTATTTGTGTCCATCTAGTTACTAGAGATTCAAATTTTCATTTACAAAAAGATGCGCCTCAGAAGAAAAAAAGTATTGCTGAAAATTATAAATAATAAATAATAATAACAATAAATAATAAAGATATTTTTTGGCTTAGTTTTTATGCATTTTATGATAATAAAATGAAAACTTAGAAGATAATTTCAAAAATAAAGTAATTATTTTATATTGTGAAATCGATTCTATACCTTATATTTCATATCTTTTCGCCACTGGTTTTGTTGTGTGTGTGTGTGTATTTTGACAGCCATATTGCATATTCAATACGCGTGTGTTCCATCCTCAAGAAAAACCCCATCCAACCCCTTTTCTTCATTGTGTTGCTGGAAGTTTCGCTTGCCTCGTTTATTTGATTAGTGTTTGCGTGTTTTTGTGAGTGTGTGTGTTTGTGTGAGTGTGTGTGTGTGTGTGTGTGTGTGTGTGTGTGTGTGTGTATATATGCTTGTGTGTTTGTATTTGACTGAGTTAAGTTTTAGCAGCAAATATGGCAAACAATTTCACAAAGTGGCCAAAGCCAAAAGTTTTGTCATCGGCCAGCTTCAATCTGCAATTGCCGTAGTATTAGCTAATCGTTGACCTTAACGCATAGCCAACCAACCCACCCACCCAATCCACAACCCACAGTCTGCACCACAATCCCGAAGTGTTGCTGTACACAAGTTTGTCCTAGCGGCACGTCTTGACCACCTACTAGTTGACTAGTCAACACGCATTTGTTATATATACTATATACTGTCCACTGTGCGTATAAATATGTACATATATATATATATATATATATATATATATATATATACACTATATCTGCCGGGTCATGTGCGTTTGCTCACTAAGAATGTAAGCCTTTTAAAAGAGCAGCTTTGCTAGCCTTTAATTATATATATATATATATATATATATATATATACTTTTTTTTAATAACAATATTTGGTTTTCAACTCCTTTTTTTAAATTTATACATCAAATATTACGCACTTAACGTTCACTTCAGATTCGATTACTGCTGATCAGGAACTAAACTAATAAATATATTAATAAAGAATGACAGTTTCTAAATTGACACCTCTTGTTTTCATTATTCATCATTGATTACTATTAGTTTATCTGTGTGGTTATGTATCTAAATTAATGTATCTGTATCTGTATCTGTATTAATGTATCTAAACTTGACATTCTTTCAACTCAACTCTTTGGTCATTTATATTATGGCATTTGCTACTCGAAAAGGGCGAATTTGGTATTATTGTTGTTTTTATCTAACTCAACTCGATTCGCAATCGCAATCAACTGTGAAAATATGTTTGCCTTTCTAGCGCATTCAATTAGTCAAGTTATATATATATATATATATTTATTTTTTATATTTATACATATATATGTATGTGTGTGTGTGTGTTGTCCACACATTTGAGTAAATTTACTTTGTTTGCGCTTCAGTGACTTGAATGCAAGAGTCTCTCTATCTGCCTCAGTCTCATTCAGATTGGCATTCGCATCCTGTTCAGCTGCTCAGCTCCTGCAATTAACTCGTGATATGGCCATGTCCGAAATTCATACTGTGTCCTGTGTCTTATGTCCTGTGTGCTGTGGAGAATGTCATTAGCATTCATTCATTTGATGATATGCGTTAGGCATTTGGAAATTATAATACACAATCTATATGTAAATATTCGGCATTAGGTGGCCATAATATACGTGTGGCCATTATGCAGATAAATATAGATTATACACCAGCTCAATGAAACATCAAACCCTCCCTTTTTCCCCCTCCCACCAATAAACCTGACATGGACATCATTAATATCTGGGTGGTCAGCGAACAGTTTGGACAACTGATATGGGCTATCAATTCGATTGCCAAATTTTGCAATAAAATTGGGCAAAAGCAAATAAAACTAGTCAAACGAATTATGAATTGTGATTGAGCTGACAAATAAGCCAGCGTTGCTTATTTATTATTTGATAAGCTGAGAGAGAAATTGGATTGCAATTTGATTTTGAGCTGAGTTTAATTATGTATATTATGTTTACAAATTTTGGGAAACCAACTCAAAAGTTTTTCTTTTTATTGGGTTGCTGTTTGAGCCGGTTACAGAACTTATTTGCTTATTGCTTATTGGTTATTCAGTTTCCTATGGATATGCAAAACTTAGTGCTCCAGTTTTCGACAAGCGCTTGCAAAACTAAAACTATCAGCGTTGCCAGATCTTTCGTTTTTGAGCCAAAGGCGCTCGTTTTCTTTGTGTGGCAGAGTCAACCTTCCCTCCTTCTGCTCCTGCTCCTCCTTTTAAGGGTCGGCCGCACTTAAGAGAGGCGATAAGCAAAGGCCGCAGTAGCAGCGTCTTAAGACAGCAGCAAGACTGCGCTATCTGGCAACGCCATCGCTTCCGCTGCTCTGCATTGAGCTAAGCGTTATCTAAAGCACACATCGCACACGGCTTCTCGCAGGACACGCGCAACGCCTGCCAAGCAAAACTTTGTGACGCCTTTTTGGGTTTTGGCTTTGGTTTTGGTTTTTCTTTTGTTTTTTTTTTTGCTTTTTCCTCCTATTTCTTCTGGCTCTTGTGCTGGCTTTTCATTAAAATTGTGTGCGCCTATCTGGCCATGCAGATCTTGTTGGCTAGGCAACTCTAGTTCAACTCTCTCCCACTCACTCTCTCTCTCTCTCTCTCTTTCTCTCTCTGTATGTGTGTGTGCTTTGACTTTTGTTACCTTTGTCTAAAGCGCAAAAATTGTCGAGTTTCGCAGAAAATTTTTATTGCTGAAAGGTGCTAAAATGCAAAAAGTGCTGATGCTGAGGCTGAGTCTGATGATGCCAAAAAGGATGTTAAGCATGATGATGATAATGATGATGATAATGTCGCCGCCGATAGTGAATGCTGCCTGCTCCGGCTATTGCCATCGCACTCACGCTCCCATTGGCAGTTAGGTTTTTGTTTTTATTTCGGATTCTTTCTTTAATTATTTAAATTACAAATTTCGCCACAAAACTTTGCGACTTCGCGAAAGTTGTTTTGAGCGGAACTGAAGTGTCTCAGTTGGCCTGGCCTGGCCTGGCCTGGCCCCGCCTCCCACTTGGCACACTTTTCAATCTTTTGCCATCTCTACTGCACACAACAACAACAACAACAACAAGAACAACAACAAGAACAACTATCAACTGAATGCGTTTAATTAAGCAAAGTGGCTCTAGCCAAGTCGTCTGTCGGCTGTTTGGTTTTCGCCTTCTTTTTTGCTCACAGCTTTCGAGTATTCGAGTTTTAGACTGGCTTACATGACATAAATATAGCCGCCCCTCACCTGCACCCGCCCACTGCTGTAACCCTTTTTGCCACACCGCTTTCATATTTTCTGCTAATTTTGTCCAATTTCGCTAAAGTGACGGCTCAGGTCGTTGGCTTTTATGAGCACTGACCTTTTAGCCGACAGCCAACAGCTAACAGCATACCTGCCTGGCAAAACTATCTCTCTTTGCATTATCTCTCCCTCTCTTGGCCTCCCTTGGCCTCCCTTGGCCTCTCCTTCGTTCTCCCATCTCTGTCTAGTTACACCCTTTTCAACTGTTTGCAACTGTAGCAAATATTTAATTTCTTTGCCGCTGCCTTTTGTCTTAACTACTTCGTGAGTGGCAAAAATATAAAAAGCAACAGCAGCAAGCTGCCAGCCAGCAGCAAGCATATAAAGCAAATGGCAACACAGCGTGTGGCAAATGTGGCATGTGGCAACAACAAAAGCAGCCGTTTCTGTTGCTGCTGCTGCTGCTGCTGCTGCATTGCGACTGCTTTCAAAACTATGCTGCAAATTTTACACAAGCAATTTGCACGTTACACAAAAAAATTTTCGCATTCTTCATTATTTTTTGAAGAATTTCGCCAGCTGCAAGAAATATGCCTGAAATAAGGCATAAAAACTGATAGTCAGCGTGTTTGCTTGATTAATTAATCAAATATGCGTGTCTATGGGACGAGAATAAAAGTGGATGAAATGCGATACAACATAAATTTAAGGCTATTGAAAGGGCAATGAATAATATATAATATCGTGTGATGAAATGGCACAGAGCTTAAAACGTATCAAAATCAATGATTGAATATTTCAATCATCCAAATAAATGACACCATGAAATCGATAACAGTCATTGATAAGTAGGGTTAGCTCAGATAAAACCCAAAAATATTACAAGCCGTCAAATTTATTGCAAGTTAGAATGCCCGACTAGGAGATACCTCGAATCCAGCTGTAAGCTAGCTGATATTAGTTTTTCAATTTGATTTTTAAATCTTAAGAAAATAAGTGCAACTAATCAATATAATGTCTGATTATAATACATATCAGTTGGAATGGTGTGGACTATTACAATATCGAAAATCGATCGCTATTATCCATAAAATAAAGGAAACTTGATTTGAAATTTAAAATTTATAATATTTATATATATGTATATATTTGATGAGCTCACCGATGATTCCTTCTGACTCTTAACTACTTTCTACAAGTAATTATGAAAGAGAATTTTGTAATACGGAAATAACTTTGTCTCCAATAGTGAATTTCATTTGCTGGCTGGTTGCACAACACTTGGCATGCTGTATTAATATCCTGTCGCTTAATGTCCCCTTTGATTGCATGCACCTCCCCCTCAATCAGTTCCTGATTTATTTCCCAAGTGGCAGTTGAACTGCTTATATAGATATAGATATATATAGATATTGAGTTGCATCATTCGCTCGCATCCTCAACATGAGGTCTTCGTCTTTACCTGTTTTTTTCAACTGCTGCTCCTGCTTGGCGTATTGCACACTTTTGATTACATTTATTATTTTTTATTACTTTCTTAATTTTGCTGCGCTCTTTGTGCGCTGCCAGAGCAGGTCTTTTTTGTCCAGATTGAAAAGCGCAGTCAAGCAGTGGCACGACCCGTTTCTCCCTTCCCCCAAAGCCCGATCTGCCATGTTCAGTATATTATAGTCAACGCCTCAACGCACACTGCACATTTGGAAGTTGAGCAGTGATTGAAAAAATACGCAACAATATTTCTAGAATACCCTGTACATGTATGGTTTCGTTGGGCATACGGAAGTAAAGAAAATTATATTATCTTTTGGCCTTCATTCTTCAGATGGCGAATCTCAAGATTGTTCATATATTTATATATTATTGATGTTTTAAGTTTTGTTAGTTTTTGTTTGAACTTGAACTTTTCTCGATTATTTTCTACTTTGCTTAAACATTTTTCCAGGGTATTCTACGTTTGGCGTAGAAATACTGCGTCATCAAGCGTTGACAATCAAGCCAAGTGCTGGCGCTAGTCTGTCTCCCAAACCTACCCCTAGCTACCCTACCCTACCCATCCCCATCCCCTAATTTCTCTTTTCACCGACTCCATTTTCGCTATACGTTTTTAAATCATATTTAACGCTCAATTATTGACGTTCAAAGTGGAATGGAAGCTGGTGGAAGCGACAGACAATGCCAAACTAATGGCGTCTCTTCACTCGAATGTGTCGCGTGTGCAAGCTGTTGGGTTGTCCAGGGGGGAGTGGGAGGTTTGCACTTAATACTCGTAACTCGACGCATCAGTTTGGGACATATTCGCCCCTCATCAGCCTTGTGTGTGTGTGTGTGTGCTCAAATGACAATTTGTAAAGCTTTCAATGAAGAGGCCGCCAATAAAATGATTCGAGGCAAGGGGAGCAGGCAGAACAGAGGGGCTTGGTGGGGGTGGGGGTGGGGGGCGGTTGGAGGTTGGTGTTGGTGGAGTAGTCACACAAATGACAGCCACTTTGCAGGGATGGGGCAGAGTGTTGTTGGCAGAGTAGAATGGCGGAGGCTGCTTTCTCAAAGTCTTCTCCTCTCTGCCAGTAATCAATCACTCAATCAATCAGCAAATAATGTGCATTGAAAATTTTTTAAGTGTCCAAAATGTTTGCCGGATCAAAATGTAGCTTGTCGAGTTGCGAGAGGACGGCGGGTGGTGTGTGTACTTGTAGGGGCGTGGCGCGGAGTAGTCAACTTAGCGGGCCAAATGATATTTGTCAGTGGGGGCTAAGTAATTGTTAGTGTGTGTGTGTGTGTGCGTATGAAGAGGAGGGAAGGTTGAAAGAGTGTCAGGGATTTAGTAGCGACTTTTCTGCCTTATTGCCTTGTCATTGTCTCTGCAGAGGGGCATGAATGGATAAATGGGATGCTGTCGGGGGTTGGGGAGGAGTGGATGTATATGTATGTAGGTGACTAGCCAGTAGTCTTGAAAATGTTACGAATGAATCCATTGGGGGGAAATTATTTTATGCTGTCAAGATTATGGCAGCTTTGTAAAAGATTGAAACTTTTGCAAAAGGTACAACGAGAGGATTCAAGTTTAAAGGATCTAGAATTTAATGTGTACACAGACAGCTGAGTAAATAAGAGCTAGCAAACTATCGATAATTTATCAGAGTTTGCATTTGTTTTGCATATACTCGACAATCTCCAATCAGCATAAATTGCATAATATTAACTAATACTTGAAATTCAATTATTAACTATTTGCTAGAATTGGGATTTGGCCTTCTCAAAAATCATTCCGTGTATTTTTTAAGCTTATCTTTAATAAATAAATTCACGTTCCACATTTCATACTCAGTCGTAACTTTTTATTTGGCAATTATTGAACTTTTTTCGCTTTAAATATATTACGATTTTAGTATCAATTTTCTAAGGTTCGGTTTTTTATATTGCCTCTGATTCTCTTATTTATGTGTTTTTTTTGTGTGCTGCTTGGGGTCAAATGTGATTAAATGGCTGATGCCATATTTGATTTATATATATTTCTTTCTTTTTTGCCTAATGTCCTTTTTGTTGTTGGTATTCTTTTTTCAATGACCGTGCACATTTGACAGGCTCTCGCCCCTGGCCACAGTCAGCGGGGATTGGCGCGTGGCACGCCCACTGCTTGAGCTGGTTGCAAGCAGGCGTTATGGTGGGGGGCAGGTGGCCCCGCAGAGGTATTCATTTTATGCTTAGCGTGTTGCAAAACTTCGATGATTAACTTTTTCGATTAACTCAAAACTCAAAACAGACAACACACACACACACACACACACATCCGCTCACAAGTGTGCAACGGAAAAGTAGAAAAATAAAATAAGCAAACAACAAACAAGGAAAAATCAGCAACGGCTGCTTGCTGCAAACTGAAAACTTTTTCATGGCGATAAACAATTTTCAACGTATTCCCTTTCCCTCTACCTGCCACCAACACCACCCATACCCCTGGCGCTTTTCTGTGCCTCCTGCGCCCATTTTTTTTTATAGCATAAATTTATTTTAATGTTTATGCTTAACAATTTTGCAGTGCAGCCACCCAAAAAACAAAAAAAAAAAAAAAAAAAAACACCGCCCACGCAATCAGCTAAAGCTCAAGCCAAAAGTTTTGGATGCGCCAAACGCTCAAACCCCCACAGCTACACCCAACACCACCCCCACCCCCACCCCTGCCGCAATCATCTAGTCGTTCCACGGTGCTCTAAACTTTGCATATTGATAAGGCCACAGAGAGATAAAATGTGAGAAAAGTAGATTAAAGACGAAGGCATGGAAAAAATACAGAAATAAAAATAGAAAAAAAAAAAGAAGAAAACCTCAAACCAATTGTGAAAGAATCTCTGATTGATGTCTGTCAGTTATGTGGCAAAAGGAATCTTTTATCATTTGCTGCACAGTGGGCGTGGCAGCACACACACACACACACACACATGTGTGTCTGCGCTGTAATTATGGGCCATGCTAAGCTAGCGGCAATTGTTTGTGATGATAAATGATGGACAGACTAAAGCACCACAATGACCGTTACATTTGTCCAAGCTGGGGGGGGGGGGGCATGGGAGTTGGGCTTGGGGTACGGGGTAAGGAGTAAGGGGGCGGTTGTGGCATGACCATGAAATTCATTAAGCATAGACACGGTCAGCTCCTTTCCGGCCCTGACCCAATTGACCAAGTTCTGGCCTAATGGCCAAAAAGAGGCCAGAGTCATCAATAATGTAGCTCAAAGAAGCACCCGAAATAGATTGGCTCCTAATGAGACACCCCCACGGCCCCATCCCTACTCCCCAAAGCAGACTTTAAACATAAATACTCCCTCTCACCAAAAATAAACCAAAAAGTGATTTTTCTTCGAAAAAAAAAAAAGTCGAAATTGAGCAACTGCAGCAAACGAGAACTTGGGTTCTAGAGATTTGAACTTGTGAACTAAAGAGAGTTTGGGAGTTGTGGGAATTAAAATAGGGTGGTAACCAAGGTGGATAGCTGCGAGTGTGCCATCGCTACTGCTTCCGCCCCGACCTAGTCAAAAAAAAAACAATAATAAAAACGTTACACAGAAAACAAAATTTCCCCAACGAGCTGTTTCACTTGTGAGTGTGTGTGGGTGTGTGTGCATGTGTGTGAATGTGTGCAAGGAGAACACACAAAAAAAAGTGTAGACTACAATGCAAAAAAAAGGAAATTTTACAAACAATAAATCACTACTAATGAATACGCTTCCACACCACATAATCCGAAAATAAATAATTAAAATGAATTAAAGGTTATGAAATTAGAAATTCATTGAAGCATCAAATAAAATAGATAAAATGTAGTCAGAAGTGGGCGTGGCGTAACGTAGATTTAAACATTTACAATAACGTAGTTGATATTTGTACAACAATTTCTAGAAACGCTTTACTAGACTTAAATGAAAACAAAAAAAAAACGGTTGAAATTGAGTAAAGTGTTGGGAGTAAAGAGCTTTTAAAATAAGCGACGATGAACGAAAACCCCAACAAAAAACCGATACAGAATATAGGCAACAGAACAACAACTTTTAAAATAGGAGAAGGGTTGGGAGCTGGGTGGGCTGAGGGGTATGGTGTTTACTTTTCAAAAACTGTTTTAAAAGCTTAACCACAAAAAAATAAAAAATAAAATAAATAAAAACTGCGAGTATTCCCTAATGACGGCCGTGCTGCAAAGAAATGCCACAAAAGCCCAGGAATATTCCAGAAAGAGTGAGAATGAATGAAAGAGAGAGAGGAAAGGCAATGGGTTTTTAAGGGTTTTTTTGTTTTTTTTTGGGGGGGGGGGGGGGGGGGGCTTTGAGAATGGATATGGAAGACTGGGAGCCTGGGAGCCTAGGAGCCTGTGAGACCGTCAATGATAGAGCGTCATGATAAAGCATCAAAGTGGCATTAGCATTTGGCACTGAGGCCAACGCACAACATTTTCACATACGCATGGAGACAGCACTAGAGTGCGAGGAAGAGAGAGAAAGAGAGAGAGAGAGAGAGAGAGAGAGAGAAAACTATGGTTGTATAGCTACAGCAAAAAAGCAAGCAACAAAATATTTGGGCAAATGTGAGAAAACCTTTTTCTGTGTGTTTGTCTCTTTTGCATTTGGCTTGTATTGGAATTTGAATTTTTTTATTACATTTCCTCAGGGGGTAGTTAATCACAGCGATCTTTGTTTGCAGCTTATGGCACAGACCAAGTGGGAATTATGGCACACACTTTCACTTCATTTTTGCCCTGCATCAAATTCTTTACAAAAATGTATACACTTTCCATAACTTGCCGAAACTGCATTTTCAAAAGCAATAATCTTTTGGTTATTATTATTGTTGCTAACTTCATGTTTTCGAATTGTGGAATTTTGCACTTTCAACATTTTCAAGGCAAATGAATATGTAGGTTAAATGTGTGTATAATATTTTCAGTATCTGTTGACTTCTAAATAATTTAGCTTATGTTTAGATTTTGTTTGCTGCTTTTACCATTTTATTACGTTATACCACCAACAATTCCCTCTTATCCTATATACATCCCTAGAGGATGGAAAACTACACACTTCTTTGAAAATGAGTTTTAACACAATTTAAGTCAACTTCGACACCTGCAAAACGAAATTGAATTACAAACAAAAAAAGGAGAAAAAAATAATGCGAAAAAGTTGCAGAAAAACGAGCAGCAGCAACGAATAAAGTCAAATACAAAAGCCAAGTTGCCCCTTCGACCAGCAGTGGCAACAGCCCCCTCTCCACATCCCTCTCCCCCTCTCCCTTTACTCTCGGTTTCCCTTTCTATTTGTCTGTGTAAAGTGTAATTTTTACACCTTCACGCCAAATTTTCAGCATGCTCAATCCCTAATGCTCAAAAATTCAACACCAAACTGAAGAAACTAAGCCCCCCTCCCCCTCCCGTGCACCGCACACAAAACGTTGCCACTTGAGAACTTTTAGTGCGTCTCAATGCGCATTTTAAATAAAATAGAAATTCAATTTACTTTAAATGAGCGCAATGCGACTGAGAAGAAGAACAGCGCAAAGGAAAACTCTCCACGAAACGCAAAAGAACACGAATTGAGGGGCCTGAGTGGATGGGTGGTGAAAGGGCGGCTGGGTTAAGTTAAGAGGAGTGGTGGTGGGGGCTATTGAGACAAGGTGACAAGCAACAGCGCAATGTCAGCGACAGCTTCTTTCCCTTTGCAAAAAAAAAAACTTTTTAAATAAACTCAAAATTTACTAAATGTGCTAGTGAAAGGTGCGTAGAAGGGGGCGTGAGCAGTGGAGGGTGGGTGTCAGCGAAAGTGCGAGCAACTCACTGGGGAATTTTTAGCTTGAAAGCACAAACCATCCCCCCATCCCTCAAAACAAATCTGGAATATAATTAAGCGGCGTTTAAAACGCATATAAAAAGCGCGAAGTTCGCGTTAATTGTTTGGTAGGTGCAAGGCGAAAAAAAGACAAAGCAAACTTTTTTTTTGTTTTTGCAAAAGTTTAATTTAAATTTGAATGAAAATTGCGTTCTCGGATTGGTTTTCCCTTTTTTGCTGCTTGCTTGCTTGATGATTTGTTGGTTGTTTTTATCATCTTTGACCGCATTTAGTATAAATAGATATGCCAAGTCGATGTCCGTCTGTCTTTATGAACAGCGCCTATAAGTTCTCGTTTACCAAATGCAGTTCACCTTTATTTCATTTTATATCGATAAAACTGCCTCTGCGACAACCGATACAAATCGATTGCCGATAGCAATAAAAGCCATAATTTGAAGAATTTGGAATTCCCATTAATAATATAATACACACAGACATATTATTGATCAGGTGTAAAAGTTTCATTAAGATCGAAGAATTTCCTATTCAACTAAATTTTTTCTTTTGGCAAGACGATGCTCAACACTCATTGATGTCACTTCTAGTTGGGCAAGCCCTTCCCCATCCCTTGGCCTGTGCCGGCGTGGGTGTATTCATTCACTCAAAACTTTCTCATAATAACTATTGCCACGCATTATAATTCCATAAGAGCCTTTGCTTTATAAAGCTGAGTATTATTAATATTTGTCATGTAGCTTTACATATGTCAAGGGCGTATCATTCAAAAAATTGTATTCCATTTATAATCATACTCATTTAAAAATTAAATTAATTTAAATTAATTTATCGTATGTATCAGAGGCATTTATATATATTTTTTGGCGATGGTTGGACTTCTACTTACGTACTGCATTTAAAGTTTGAAACGCAATTTTGCCTCGTTTTCTCGTATTACCTATTGCATTGACAGAGTATGTGCTAGCCGTGAACTCTCACATTTATTGTGAGTCAGCTTATTTGGCATTATGAGCAGCTGCCTCGAATGCCACAGCTGCTGGGAGCTGTAGGCGGGAAGCTGTCGCTTTGATTTCACTGCAAATCAGGTGATAAGGAATCACAATAGGCCTAAACTTGCAAAAGGGCGCCGAACGAGCAGCAGACAGGATGGTTGTTGTTGGGATGGGGTTGTGGCAGGCTGGGTGGGGGGGGGGCGAAATACAGCAACCACGGCTGCGGTTACCGTCGAGCCTCACAGGCAACTGGGAAACAAAAGAGTAAGTGGGCAAGGTCGGGGTGCGGGGTTAAGGACGCATAATTATCAAGCTGTTCGCAACAAGCAACTCAAGTGCAGTTGGCCCACGGCAACCACCCACAGCCAGCGGGTGTTAGCACGAGCAAGGGAGACAGCAAGTGCGATTCCGAGTGTTGCATAGAAATGAAAAGGACGAGAGACAGGCGCCCAGCTGGCGGACGCCAGTTAAGCCCCCAAAAAGAGAAATAGAAGAAATGTAAACAGACACGAAGCGCAAAACAAAATAGACACATAAATAAACAAAGATAGACAGGGAGAGCAAGCGGGTGGTGGCTCGGGTGGGTGTTCGGCTGTATTTCGGTATTTTTTTTTTTGTTGCAACACTTGTGAGCAAGTTTCTTTTATTTTTTTTTTTGGCAGTACCCAAATCAATTTATTGAATTTATTTGCTGATTTTATTAAAGCGCGCAAAAAGCATCAAATGAATTGACACACAAAAATATCCAGCACACTGTTCTCTATAAGAGCGGGACAACAACTACAACAAGAACAACAATAAGGGAAATTCGATTGCCGATTGCCAATTGGCTGTCAAAAACCCTAGATAGATATGGGAGCTGCTCTTGGGTTGCTTGGGGGAGAGGGGAGAAGTGGCGTTTTTACTCGGCCTATCGTAATTAAGTTAGAACCTTTCTTTGCTCTTACTCCGGCATACTGCTCACTCTTTCTCCCATTCTCTCTCTCTCCCTCCCTCTCTGTCTCTGTATATCTCTCTCTCTCTCTCTCTTTTGCTCATCTATTTGCTGAAAGGCGCGCTGATTGCGTTTCCTAGAATGGCTCTTGGCCCAACCCTCCCCTCAACACATCAGCCCCTTCCTTCCCCCACTCCCAATGCCTAGTAGCCAACATCTATAGGTACTTACTTAACTTAAGCTCCACAACTTTAAGCCCGAAAATGCCTGAAGGCATCTAAATGGTTACAGCCAGTATGATAATCCTCTACCAACCAATTCCCTCCCTTGGCGTACGCTTAAAGCCATAGTCATCAATTCGAACTTTAAAAGCTGAAGCGTAATTCAAATACAAAGAATACAAATTGAACGTTTTCACATTAGATATTAGATAGCAGGCCTTCGAGAAACCAAAGCAAACTGAACATTCAGTCAATGGACAGCTTAGCTCAAGTTGCAATTTGCACATTTGTTTCCCTAATTCGAAGTTGTCAATAGAATCAGACACACACACACACACCCACACACACACACACACACACATGCATCAAATAGAATATTAGACTGATTGCATTTTATTTATTTGTGTTGCATTTGCTTCTTGTCTCATACATATTTTTTGCATCTGGTTTGTATAAATTTCGAGGCTAACTCGAATTAACTCAGTTATTCATAGTGTTATAGCATATAGAAAATTGACTTAACCCGTTAAATAAATAAATATTTTTGTACTAATTAAAGTTTAATTCTGTTACATTTTTGCAGCTGGTCGGCGGTGAATTCGATATGGAATTGAATTTTGTGATACAGGATGCGCAGAATATTAAACATATGCTCGAGCTGTTGGATCATTGTCCGCCCAATTTGCAGGTGAGATAACAAGATAACAACAACAACAACAACACACACACACGCGAAAACAGCAACATGCTGGGCTTGACAACAACAACAACAACAGCCGCGAAAACAACAAATATAAATTTAATTCTATGAAATTCAATCAAAAATTTTGTCAGCATCAAAGGCAATTTACCCAGCATTACAAAATGTGAAAGAGTGTGTGTGTGTGTGTGTGTGTGTGTGTGTGTCGTGTGTGAAAGAGTGCGTGTGTGTGTGTGGATGTGTGTGGATGTGTGTGGATGTGTGGAGAGTGCGTGTTTCCAAATTGTATGTGCGTAATGAAAGCGCAACATGGAATGCTTTTCAACTGTTTTTCTTTTTCCCTTACCGCCAACGTCGCAATGTGTTTTTGATTTGCATATGAATATATAAGTATATATATATTTATATATATATACATGTATGTGCGTGTGTTCGTGTTAAACAATATTTTACACCTGACGCCGTCGTCCTCGCTGTCTGTGTATTATTATTAGCATGAATTCTGGCAAAGAAAGGATGCTGCTCCCGGGCACGTCCCTAAGTGCTGTGCCTATGTGTCTGTGTGTGTGTGTCGGGGGGTGAGTGTGTGTGTGTGTGTCTGCTGGCAGGAAGTGTGCTCTCTCGCTGTCTGCCTCTAGCAACCACCTCGCGTCTGTGGCGACAGTCGCCTGCATGCAAAAGTGGAAAAATGTTGACAGCGGAAGTTGTGTAACCGTGTCAGCATTCAAGCATTCCAGCAGGCAGGCATCCAATATTCAGGAACCACCATATATGGTCCATATACCATACATCATCGCCTCCATCACCATCACCTCCGCCTCCCCCTCCCCCTCCCCTTCCCCATCCACTGGCCGACAACCCCTTATACAACATGCTGTCGTACAGCCGATAAAAATCGCATCAATGCTGTTGCTTAATGAGTTTGTTTCAACTTTTAGTTCATTCATCTATCAAACAAAACTGATAACAGCCATGCTCGACTAGCAGCTACCCTGTACCAAAAAAAAAACCACCAACAAAAATGACAAAGTTCTTAACTTTGAATTTTAAGGTCCGCTTTCGGAACTGAAAATCTGGGCGCCCAAACTGCTTTGGCGTTAAATCGCTCTGAGTGTAAAAACTTTTTAGATTTTTTTTTTACTTTGTTTTCGATAGGGGAAATTTCGTTAGAAGCCTGTCAAAAAGCAGAAGCTGCAGATAAATTTGTTTTCTTTTTACAATTTGTTGCATTACCTGGCTTAAGCTGAAGGCTAGCTAGCGCCAGGGAAGGCATAGGCGGCCAAGAGGCATAGAGAAAGGATGCGCTGTTTTTCTACAAAAATTAAGGTAAACTTTGCTTTTTTTCTTTTCATTTTCTGTTTTGTTTTTGTGGATGAACTTTGGCATTTGCTCTTGGGCAAAGGAGAAATGTTGCTTGTTCAGGTGGAGCTGCTAGCGTTTGTGTGTGCGTGGGTGTGCGTGGGTGTGTGTGTGAGTGTGCGTGGATGTGTGTGAGTGTGTGTGAGTGTGTGTGAGTGTGTGTGTGTGCTTGGTCGATTTGAAGCCACTTACATATGCAAACCATTAAAATGCCGCTTTTGGTGAATTCAGTTTGTTTTCCTGATGTGCCTGTGTGTGTGCGTGTGTGTGTGAATGTGTGTGTGTGTGAGTGTGAGTGTATGTGTGTGTGTGTTAAAACACGAGTTTCACTTGTTTATCAGCTCCGACTCAAATAGTTATGGGTCGACAAATTTATCTAGCTTTTTAAATTAATGAAAATTGTCACTGACAAATGCGCAGAACATGTGTGTATTTTGTGTGTGTGTGTGTATGTGTATGTGTGTGTGTGTGTGTGTGTGTGTGTGTGTGTGTATGTGTGCGTTTGTTGGCATATGTAAAACACGCATCAAATATGCATCATTGAAGTGGCAGGGAAAGCGTTGCGTGATTTTAGCCGCCAGCCACGAAGAATTTCTGCCAACATTGGCTGCTTAATTTGGCATGCCAAGCAGGTGCCACAGAGCAGCCCCCTCCCCTCAGCCGCCCCACCATTCCGCGCCAGTGCGTGGCGCTGCTTCTGCTCCGCCTTTCGCCTTGACGTGGCAAGCTGGAAATAAAAAGGAATTTACAACCATTTTATTGCCTGTGGGACAGGCAACAGCGAACAGTTAACAACAACAGCAGCAACAGCAACAACAACAACAGCAACAGCAACAACAACAGGCGACAGGCTCCACAAATTTTTACATAGCTCGCACACACACAGAGACTTATGCACTCAGCAAAAAAATGCTTGGAACCTTTTAAATTAAAATTTAGTTAATTCATAAAAATCAATGTTTAATTTGAACATCATTTTTAGCTGCACAAAATTGTTAATTTTGAGAGTTGACTTTCTGTGCTTGCTGCGAAATGCAAAGATTTGTGATTATTTTTGCGAGTGTAGCTTGTGGAAAACGTCAATGATTTATGTGTTTAGCAGCAGCCAAAAGCAGCCAAAAGCAGCCAAAAGCAGCGGAGTCAGCAGCGGAGTCGACGGCGGAGTCAGCTTGCCTCTTGCCCCACTCAATTGATTCGGCACGTAACCGGGGCAAGTGCAAATAACTGTTTCAGTTACCAATGGCCCCACACCCCCCTCCCCCACCTTCCTAATTTGTCTACCGCTTGCGGCTATTACATTTTATACTTGACAATAAATTTGGACTTGGCCTTTTCGGATGCAAGCCAAGCGCAAATCAAAGCGACGTTATGGCCTAAACCGGAGCAGACACACACACACACACACACACATTCCACCTATCCCACTGCTTCCCCCTTACACCTAGCTGCTGCCACTGTTAGTGGTTCTCGTTCCGGTTCAATATTGGGTTCCGCCTCTGGTTCAGGCGTCGCCTGTAAGTCGCATATTGCCCCGTCTCGCTGCCTGCCTCAATTTTCTTACCTCTCTATCCCTCTCTCTCTCTCTCCCTCTCTCTCTCCCTCTCTGTATGCTCAATAAAATTTTACAGCCTTTGCCAGCACAGCAATTTGCGTAACTCTTCAACGCGACTAACCCACTCCCCTCCCCCTTCGCTGCTTCCCACTCACAGCCTGGTCAACAGCTTTCACCTTTCGTCAAATTGCTGGCTTGAAAAATCTACATTTTTCTGTGCTTATTGCGCCACCTGGCGGCGCTTGCTTTGAATAATATTATTAAGGCGTCATTCATGCAAGTCGACGCTTTGCATCACTGAATGTCACGCACCTACGCCCTCATACCACCCCTAGCCCCAACCCCAACCCCAAACCCAACCGCAACCCCAACCCCAACCCCAAAAACATCCCAATTATTAATCCCAGAGCAAATAATCACCCCTAGTCTTTGTCCACTTAACTTTCTTAACTCCCAACTGCGCATCTCACTTTCTGATTCCAGTTATGACTTATCATTTAGTTAGCGATCAGTTATCAATTGTTGTTGAATGTGCCTTAATTGGAAAAGATTTATGCAACCATTTAACATTCTTGAATGAAATGTTGATAGTGGAATCAGAGGCTACATGTTGATTTCATTGTCATTTTCTGAGGCTTGTGCGTGATTCATCGGATCAACTGTTTAACTTATACTTCACCTAACTGCACTGGTTAACTACCAGTTGTTGGTTGTGTTAAATTGTTTTGTACGCAACTCTAGTTAACAGTTAATTAGTTGGTGCATGTTCAACATTGCAACGCTTTGCTAACTTTTCGAATTGTTTGCAACAAATCAGTCTGATTAATGTGCATTAAATGTACTTAACTGATTAAATTTGCCTTATGGCTATGCAATTTGTTTAAATTTTTTGTACTCGCTCTTTGCGCTCTTTTACGGTCGTCACAAACGATGCCAGCAAGTTAAAATACCCCCAGCAAATACTTGAAGCAATGCGCGCCCCCTCGCATTTATTTCGAGCTGGAGAAGTAGGGGTAGTCATGGCTTTGAGTATTCCTGCTTATCTGCATTTGAACAGCGACGTTGACGTTAACGTCTCTGCCGCTGTTGCTGCTGCTGCTGCTGCTGCTGCTGCTGCAAGCTCCGCAGTTACACGGGGAATTAACTTGTGATTATGTTGTAGGGGCTTCGCGGATGGGGAGTGTGGCGAAAACGGATGTTTGAATAGAGCTGAAAAAAAAAATAATACATATAAATAAATAAAATCAGAAGAAAAAATAACTTTTTGCAGCAGCGGCATTCAGCGGCGGCTTAGCTGCAGCTTAGCGGCGTGTTTAAAGCCAACAAAATGTGCGCATGCCACAGCGCGAAAGAGTGAGAAAGTGAAAAAGCGGACGAGCAAGAAAGAGAGAGACGGAGAGAAAGAGAGAGAGATCGCGATGGAGAAGTATGGAGGTGAATTTAAAGTGGAAAATGAAGCAGTGGATAATTATCAGCGTTGCGAGTGTGTCTAAATCAGCAGCACAAATAACAACAACAAGCCGAACAAACTTAAAGCAATGTATATCTATTAATGCCACAGATTACCCACCCCCCCCCCCCCCCCCACTTCTCCTCTCCGCCGGGCTAGATAGATGATGAAGGAGAAAAAGAAGAGCAACAACAACTAGACACATCAGCAGCATCCACAAGGGCAATAGCTGAAGGGCAACACATTAAAATTTATTCATGAATTGAATTTGTATTCGTTGCAGATATTTTATAAGTTTTCCATTTGCTATGCCAACTGCCACGCCCACACATACACAAAGTGACCGCACACGACAGCAACCCTATCCCTAAATAAGTATGGCCACTCCCAGAAATATTTAAGTATTCAGTTCTGATAGCGTGCGCAGTCTTCTATTTTTAATATTTAAATAGTATTTTAACACTGCAAACAAAGCAAAGCATCTGTGTGGGGAGGGGAGGTGGATGATCTATTATATTAGGGTTACAGTTACAGTTATTCACAGTAGATCGCTATGGTTGAAAATAAGTCAAGTTACGTGACTTGTTATACTTATGCATAGTACAAATTGAACAAAAATATCTCTTTATATCTTATCTATCTTTTGCAAACTTTATCAAAGTTATATCATATTTATTCATAATTGTTGCTGTATAAGTTGATGGGAAGCTGCCTGAAAGTGTATATTTAAAATAAGTGAAGCCGTATATTTATTCAACTTGCTGAATTTTAAACATGAATTGACCCCAATTTTATAGGCTGGCCGTTTGCCTTGGACCGGCTCAAGGTATTCACCGTTGAGCCAAAGTCAACAAAGTGTTTCAGTCTCACATTGTCCTGACAATTTTTCGCAGGCCAAAAGCTGGCAAAAAGCCACTGAAAGATACACAAAGCGAGTGCCGAGCATTAAATATGAATGATTCTCATGCAGAGCCAATCGAATTGAGTTCTAAAGAAAGAGAAACACACACACACTGGTGAATAGTCTCAATATTAGCCAATTGTGTTTGTATTTTGTTGTTGAGCGCCTTGGCAGCATTTTTCTATTTTCTTCTTCTTATTTATATATGTATATATATATATATATATATATATATATATGCCAGCAATCTCAGTCGATGTGGGCGTCACGTAGAAAGGTCCAGAGAATCTCAGTCCTCAAATAGAGCAAATAGGGCTGCACCCCTCCTCCATGTCGGCTCTTACTTGCCGCCGCAATGTGAAAAGGTCATTTAATTTCTTTTTGATTTGTTTTTGTTCTGCCATTTTATTTTGTTGTTTTTTTTCGCGCCATTAAAGTGTAAATGTATTTTTAAGTAGACGCTTAAAAGCATAACAAAATACAAGAAAATCAAAAAATAAAGGCAGCCGGAGCGCTAAGCAAATCTATAAGTAAAATAGAATCAGCCAAAAAACCCGTAAAACCAAAAAAGCCGCACAAGTTTAAATTCGGTTCCCCAGTCCGAGATAATAGCATTTTAAGTACGATACAAAACAAAAAACATATAAAGAAAAAGCATAGAAAAAAACCTTGAAATCAAATGCAATAGAGAGAATTCATACTCTCTCTCACTCTCTCTCTATCTCTCTCTGTCTCTCTCAATGGTTGTTAAATCGAAATTAACTTGAGAGTTGCGAATAAAATTTCAATTCGATTCGGAACAAATCAAATAAAGCGTCTCGGAATCACTTATAATTGCACTCGGAACGATTTCAATACTACATTGGGCTATATAAGTATTTTATTACAACGAACTCCAAATGAGGCTTGTCTGTCTTTCGAGTCTTTGTTGATTTCAAATCATTTCGATCATTTGTATGCGCTGCACACTCATTAATCGTGGCATTTACAATTCAGTGTTGTTTTTGACAGTGTTTTAATTATTGAGTGTGTCAAACGGAGATGCTTAAAAGATGCTAAAAAATATGATAATTTGCTTTAGGTAGTCTTCAAGTCGGAACATTTTGTGTACTAAAAACAAAAACAGGAAGCACAAAAAGAACACATTTTTTTTTATCTTTTCTTTACTTTTTGCTTTCTTTTTTTTTATTTTTTTTATTTTTATCTGTACTTTTTTGTTTTCACTGTCATCAGACATGAAATATGCATAAAGGTCTGCTAACAATTTGGCTTTGACGCCAACTGAGACGCAACCAAGTCCTTAGGGCAGTCACACACACGACTGAATGGGCGTGGCATTAGCGTATGGGCGTTGGGCCTTTGGGTTTGTGCAAACAGTTTGAAATACTGTTTAGCAGCTTTGCATTTTTGCCTTGTGGGCTTAACTGGAAAATGTGTGTGCGTATGTGTGTGTGTGCATATGTGTGTGTGTGTGTGTGTTGTAGTGTGGCAAAGGATTGAATGCTGTCAGAGAGAGACATAAAGGGGTAGGGCTTTTTTGCCGCCTCCCCCTCTCTAATGCCCACACATGCGTTTTGTCATTCAATTTGGAATTGTGTGATGCCAAACCACCAACCCCATACCTTATCGCCCAATGTATGCTGAGGCCCAGGAAATTTTCGAGACCGTCGGCATCATCGACTCATCAATATGCAAAAAGCTGGCAACGCACACAGCAAAGCCACAGGGCTGGTCGGTCAGCAGTATGGGTTGAGGGGGGGTGTGTGGGTGGGGGGTGGGTATGATGTGTGTGTGTGCTTTGCGTTTCAAACAAAAGAGTTTGCGAGTCGAGCTACACACACACACACACACACACACACACACACACGTAGACACAGTATTGCCCCGTTAGTCAGTCGTGCGTCAAAAGCAATGCAAACTTTTTGCGGGCAACAAAAAAATAAATAAATAAAATAAAGGCCAAAAAAAAAAGAAAGAAAAGAAAATTATTATGGAAATGTCAACGTGAAACTTTTGCACAAATTCAAAAGCTACATACCCCCCACCCCCCTCCCTTTCCCTGCAACGCTAGCTGACAAGAGTCGCATATGCTGCACGCTGTTTTTTTCTTCTTACTGCTGCGTCCATTTTGCTGGCACTCAAATTTTAAACACAATTGAATTTCATGTTTAACATGACCAATATACCCAGGCTTCCCCAACCCCAACACCACCCACCACCACCCTCCTGCTGACAGGCCCCCCTGAAAGTTTTTTATTATATAGCGTTTCGACCTTTTTGTGCGACCGCGGGCCAAAAGACATTTAATGCAATTTCGATTGGCATCCAAATCAGAGAATATAAAGTTCTTACCACACACAGACGCACAGCCTATCACAGAAATAGAGGCAGCTGTCAAGGACAATGTTTAAGTGCATGGGCGTGGCAGGCAACCTTTTGGCTTGCCAGCGATTTGCTTTGCTCAAATATTTGCATATAAATTAATTTAAAACGCGCACGCGTTTTTAAACCGCGCGCAAGTCGCTCACTCTTGCAACACATACTTACCAAGCTCTTCTGTGTGTGTGTGTGTGTGTGTGTGTGTGTGTGTTGTGTGCACACTTAAAAAAGCCAAAAGGGGTTTTATATATGTAGCACACTTGCCTAAGTTAAACAACAGCATTAAATTGCAATCTTTAAAAATGAGTAAAATTTTAAGAATGCGGAAAATTTTCAATTTCCATAATTCTTGGAATGACTGGGAAACGTTTATTTCATTTCAGTTAGCTTTTTTGGCTCTTACGCCAATTTTTTTTAATAATTACTAAGGACCAAGCCAATCCAGTTTTGACAATAATAACATGAATTAATTCTTAATCGCATTATGTTAAATAATAAATACAAAGCGTATTACCTACAGATATATTTTGTTGCCCAAATTGTAATATTTAAAATGTGCACATTTTATCAGAATTGAAATCAATATTCCGTCTTTTAAATTCAAGCAGCATCTTTGGATTGAAAAAGGGATCAAATTACTTAGTAGATCATATCACGCAAAGGTTGAAAGCGAAAACTTTGAATATGAGTGCACGCTTGAGTCAATTCGCATTCAGCTTAAAATCACATCAATCTCTAGGCTTGCCATCTACTTATTTTAAACAGCTCTTTATAAATATATTTATACATATATATGTTTATAAATTTTTATATACGTATATACTTATGTATATATGTATGTATGTGCTTAACTGGGTGTTTTTGCTCACACAGCGCATGCAACCCTTTTTTGCAATGGACTTTGCAAATGGAGAAGGGGGTGTGGTACAGGTGGGTTGGTAACCGGCTCGGGATCCACTCAACTGTTGACTTTTGTGACACCTTTTTATAATTCAATTTAAGGCACGATGTTGGCATCAAAAGGTTGCTGATGCGGCTCCCGATTCGCATCGTTTGGTGGCAACTCTTTTTGGCTGCTTTGCTTAGGCGGCCAACGCACAGCACGCGACTTTCAACGCGCGCGCACGATTTTTGACGCCTTCACGGGTGACTGAGCCTAGAAACGTGCCCGGGCCAGGCAAACACTTGGCGGTATACCTCCCCCCTCCAATCCAATCCCTATGTGGTTTAAATCCCCTTGGAATAAAGAGCCAAAAATCAAAATCTTGCAAATTGATCGCAATGCTTATTTTTTTGTGGGTATGAATTTGAATTGGATGATGAATGTGGATATGAATATGATATTATTATAATTATGATTATATTATAAGTATGAATATGAGTATGGATATGAATATGAATATGAGTATGAGTATGAATATGAATATGAATATGAATATGAATGTGAATATGAATATGCGTAAGAATATGAGTCTGAATAATATTTCTACAATCAAATATAAATGTGCAGCTCTTTTTTTGGGTTCTAAATATTAGATTATACTCAGAATAAAATGTAATTATTCCTATGCGTATAAATATAATTGCCGGTGTATTCAGTATGAGTGCATGTCAAAGTCTAAGTAAATAAAAGTGAGTTTATGAGTGTGCAAAAGTATGGCAATGGATTGATTCTATTTACTTATTTCGCTGGCACTGCGTGTCAAAACTTTTAATTTGTGAAAATTTACCCAAAAAGAAAGGGGAAAAGCAACAAAGCACAACAAAAAAAAAAACAAACCAAAAATGAAAAAAAGAAGAAATAAAAAACACGACAAAAACGGGAACTCCAAAATTAAAAATAATTAAATTGAACTTTTATGTTTGCCAGTCGAGGAGAATGGCAAATGTTTGCGAACGTTGACTTTTTGTCGCTGCTGTTTGAGTTGTACTTTTAGAAATGAGAGGAGACCCATGCTAACTGCGGTCGAAATTAATTAAATAAATTAAAATTGAGTTGGAAATAAATTGAAATAGAATACTTTTGACAGTACAGCGTAATCAACTCAATGGCGTCAAGCGGTCAACAGTGGGCAGTGAGGCAACAGTGTGTGTGAAGGGGGAGGCAAGAGGAGGATGTCAGCATGGGTCACAAATGATTGCTCTTTGTCACTTGCCACTTGCCCTTTGAGTGAGTGACTGGGTAACTGATTGACTGGCTGACAGCGGCAGCTGCCTGCCACACAGTGTTGCCCTGAAATGTAAGCTGTGAGTTCTCAGCTCGGGTTCTTGTGTGCGCGCCAACAACAAGAACAATCAACCATGGGGCAAGACAAATCTGTCTGTTTTAGCCAGGCGACAAGTGGTTTGGCAAGCAAAAAGTGAAGCCTAAAGATCATTGACTTCTTAAGTCTAAACTAGTATTGAACATTTCACAATTCAAATACTCTATTTGTAGACGAGCAAATAAAATGCAATATTAACTCAATTGATCAGTGGTGATATTGAAGTATTGTCTAAATTGATGAGTTGGGGTGCAATGTGAAACGGCTCAATGCACATGCAAATTGACAAATTTGTCGCCTGTCTGCGCACAGAAAAGTAAATGGCCCAGCTCTCTGTCTCTGTCTCTATCAATATTTCTGTCTCTATCTCTCCTGGCTGTCTGCGTATCCTGGCAATGCATTTTTGCCTGTGCACTTTGCGTCAATGTTATGCACATCAGCAACACCAATGACATTCAATATCTTCAGCTGCTGGAGTATGAAAGTATGGAAAATTGAAGATTGTGGGTGGGGCAAGAGGGAAAGATGCATGGGGAGACAAGGAATAGGGGATATAGGATTGCAGATTGAGGATTGCAGGATGCCAGTCCCAGTGCCAGTGCCAGAGACAGAGGTTACGCTACTTAACCCGCAAACTGCTGCCTATGCCATTGCCACTTTTTATCCACACATACACAAACATGTATGTACACTCAGAAAAAACATTTTGTATTTTGTCAAGCTCAAAACCGAACTCTCCTAAATATATTTATATTTTGTGCACCCATTTTAAGTTAGAAATTTTATTAATTTATATATTTTAATTGATTCAAGTATTTTCGATCTCAGTTGAAAATGCTTTTAATTAGTTAGAGATTTATATAGGATTTTTATGAAGGAAACGGTTAATTTTTTATTAAGATTTTTATAAAAAAGGGATTTATTTTAATATTAAGAATAAGCTGTGCTTTTGCCAGAATAAATCGCATTTGAAGCTTGAAGATACAAATAATATTTCGCTTTTGCTCGATTTTATAGAGCCTATCATGTTTTTTCGCAGAGTGTAAATAATTTTTAAGTGGTTGTGTGTGTAGCGCCTGCTGCTGTGCTTGTTTGCATTGCAACGGCAGCTGTTGTCAATAATAAATTTCCGTTAGAGCTGCAGCAGATTTGCAAGAAAAAGCTGTAGCTGGCGCACAGGGCGCAAGGCGGCCAAGAGGAATAAATTGAGAAGCAGAGCAGTGAGCGGAGGAGAAAGGATGCAGGCGGCCAAATGGCGCAAAGGAAGGAAGGAAGCGCATAAGCGCATTGCACGGCATTCCAAAGACGATGACAAGGACGACAGAAATGGCTGAGACGGAGATAGGCAGAGGGAATGGGAGAGGTAGACAATTTGAGGTTGAAGGACGCAGTGCGAAGGCTGAAGGATGAAAGGCTATGCTGCAGCAGTGGCACTGAAAAGATGACATAGAGATAGATAGAGACGAGCGGGTGTTGAAATTGAATAGGGGCAAAATCCTTGCAAAACGATAGCAAGCAAAAAAAAAAAAAAAGAAAAAAAAAGAAAAATGGAAGAAAAACAACGATGCGACGTTGTTTTTTGTGATTGCTCTTCTTGTTGTTGTTGTAGCTGGCAATGCCTGATATCAAGTATACGACGAAGACGATGATGACGATGAAGATGAAGACGATGACGATGGCTTTCTGTCTGTCCTTCCTCCAAACTGGGCGGCACGTTGATAAATTTATTGAAATTTTATTGAAACGAAACGATTTGACTGCACCAATCTGAAGTTTGAAGTGAGAAAATGAGCGCCAAACTGAACTGAAAAACGAGTTCAAGCAAATCGCTGCTAAAGTGGAAAATAAGTGCAAAATAAGAAAAGAAAGAAAAACCAGCAAATATAAATGAATAGCATTATTTCATCGGGCAAGTTTGATTGACTAGCTGATGCTCTTCCAACATATGTAGTCTGTAAAATGATGGATTTGTGAGTGTATAGCGCCAACATAATATCATATATATATATATACATATATATGTAGCTATATCATATAGGAGCGATCTGTTGACATTTCTTGTAAATAGCTAAATTTCGATGGGAATGCATTCGTTGGTGTTTCTAAATGAACTCTTTCTTTCTTGTCTTAAATTAAATGAAGAAAAATACTTAAATACAAATAAATTAAAAGAAAAAGTGGCAAGGGCTAAAGCGAAGAAGAAGAAGAAGAAGCAGAAACTGCCGTGTGGCAATTAAACTTTTGCCATATTTTAAGTTCAACGAAAAAAAAAACGAAGCCAAACCTGACAAAGAAAGAATTCACTTAATTTTTAATTTTTGCTTGCCAAATTTATCTGTTGTTGTGTGTGTTGGAGTTTCTTGTTGGGTGTTTTTGGGGTCCTTTGACTTTCAGCCGGACCAAGCTCAATTTAACCTTAGCAACAATAACAACAACAACAACAACAACAAAAACAACAACAACAACGACGACAATAGCATTAGGGGCAGTCGACGCTTCAATGCGTCTAAGGGAAAGAAAAGAAAAAACAGCCGCCGCAGCTGCTTTTTGCTCACATTTCGCATGCTATCTCACTCGCACTCTCCATCTGTCTCACTCCATTGTAAGCATGTAGAATACTTAAAGCGACTGTTATAGAGCCAATGACTAAGGCAGCGATAGCGATGAACAGCGAGGGAATGAAAGAGAGAGTTGCTCCACAACAAAATAAAAAAGGCCAAAAATTTAATTTGTGTTCAGTGGCCGTTGATGTTGTTGTTGTTGTTGTTATTGTTGTTATTGTTGTTATTGTTGTTATTGTTGCTGTTGTGCCATGCAGAAATTGCTACCCAATTACGTAATAAAATCTGACTGAAGTTGCTCTCTCTTATTATTTAATTTTTGTCTTCTCTTCGCATCGTTATTATTTTTTATTCTTTTTTTTTTTTGTTTTTGTTTTTTATATTTTGTGCCTTGCCAAGTTTTTGCGGGGTAGTTATTCTTAGTCGGCTTGTTGGCTGGATTAGTTGGTGCGGGAATGCTGGGGTTTTGTGTGTGTGTGTGTGTGGTGGGGGGAGTGGGTCACAAACATTGCCCGCTTGGCGCTTATTAAGGAATAATGCTGTAAAAACAAAACGCAACGGCGTCAAATCAACTTTGTATTTTGCTATGAGCAACATTTGCAGATAAAACACAAACACAAAATTAAATGCGCTCAAAAGTATGCCAGCGCGACCGGGTAATGCCCTGGAGCTCCATCCTAGAGGAGTTATATAGACTTGGGCCCTTTTCCGTGAAAGAGAGAGAGAGAGAAAGAGCGAGGCTTAAAGAAAGCTTTGAAATACTTGATTTACCAGGGCAATTCGAAGAACTGTTGCAATTATCATAGCAATTTTCTTACTGTCAATGCTACTGTAGACCCATTTTGGGTCAAATGTAATTACAGGGTAGAAATGTAACTACAAAAGGGAATCAAGAGGGGGCCATTAGAAGTGGGGCGTTTGAGGTGCCCCGGGGACATTGATGAGACCAACCATAGAGAGAACTGCTCTGATTCTGATTCCTTTTGTGCGTGTTTTTTTTTTTTATCAGTGAATGTGTGTATGTGGCGGGGGTTGGTGTGTATGTGGGGGTGATATGTGTGAGGGGGTGTCTCCAGAGTTTCTTTTTAGGGGCACCAGTGGTGCCTGGACTGATCAAATTACCTACAGCGCCACATTTTGCCACCTACACAAAATGAAAGAAAAAATAACATAAAATATAAAATATAAGTATATATACATATGACTGTGTGTGTGTGTGTGTGTGTGTGTGTGTGCGCGGCTGTGTGTGTGTATGTATGTAAATGTGTGTTTGTATAGTGAAAAGTCAATTTTGGAGCGACAGCTGTAAAGCGGCAAAACCTTAGTCACAGCACAGAAGCTGAGCGAAGGGCGTCAACAGAAGGATGGGTGGGACGGGGGGCGTGGCACCCACGGGCGTTGAGTGAGTGAATTTTTTTTGGCAATTTATGAATCGACGAATTAAATTATGCGTGCAGTACATTAAAAAAAAATAGAAGAAAAAAACAGAAACAGAAACGACAACAGCAACAAGAAAAGCACAACGAAGCGTTTGAGATAAGAACTGAGCGGAGAAAGGGACAGAGGGCGAGTGGATGAGAGAAGGATGCGAAGGACGAGAAGACGCTGGCAACGGATGGTGGAAGAAATGATGCGTAAAACGAGCTAAGCAACAGATAACGATGAAAGCACAAAACAAAAGAGATTGAAAACAACAAATGCGAAAAAAAACACGCCGATTTTTACACAAATCCGTTGTACGAATTAACTTCGTGTCAAAGTTCAACCAATAAAATGACCTGTGCTGAGAAAAAAAAAAACCAACAAAAAAAGCCATGAGAAGAAACTCAAGAAAATTGAATTAATTACTTTTTAGTAATGATTACAAAACGCTGCGAACATTTCAGGCAATCAAAATATACGCAATGTGATTTGGGTATTTACTCGAGTTTACTGCCGAATAAATAACATCAAATTACGAGCAATTATTTTTTTGTAGTATTTTGAAGATATTTTGAAGGCTAGTGGTTTTAGTGTGAATTTTTATTGGTATGAACTGATTGCGTCTTTCTGGCATAAACTTGAAAAAATCAATGCCAAAGGCAAACATTCCAAACTGATTGGATATCAATGAAAATGCCAATCTCTCTCCACAAAGTTTTAATTCTATGCCCAACCAGTCCTGACAAGAATTGCGAAACTGGCGAACTGCAGAAAACTATGGGCATATTTACCCAAAAAAAAATGGGTGTTGCATCAGTTCTGGGTTCGTTGCAAATTTTTGATGTGCACTTAAACCATTCGCAGAGCAATCCCATTAAGCTAAAGTATTTCTGGTATATCTAAATACAAAAATGGTAAACCGCAAACCGCAAAGCAGCGAACCCTAAACCTCAAACCACATGCTTTAAAAACGTTGGCAGCACTGTTTTCAAAATAAAACGTATACGCCGTGTACTTCAGTGAATACAATGCCAGCACTTGAGCACTTAAGCAGCTGAGCACTTGAAGACTTGAATGTTGGAGCAGTCTCATTATAAACACTCAAAGCGTTTACGTTTTCATTGTCTTCATTTGTCAGAAGAAAGCAGCAACAACAACAACAATAACTACAAAAAATAACAGCAGCAAAAAAGAAATAAATAAAATGTAAGAATAAAGAGAAACTCAAACGAAAATTATATGAATTTTGTGTTTATATGCAATGGCCAAAAACCAATGTGCAATCTTCTGATGGGCCCTGTGTCTGTGCCTGTGTGTTTGTATGTGTGTGTTTGTGTGTGTATGTGTATGTGTGTGTGTGTGTGCGTGTGTGTGTGTGTGTGTGTGTGTGTGTGTGTGTGTGTGTGTGTGTCAGGCAATAATCATAAAAACCGTCAAAAACGGTTTTTCTTTTGCTGCCAAGAGTGGCTGCCGCTTGCCGCACAAATGTTGCGGCAATAATACGAAAGCACCCAAAAGCAGCACTGAGTACCCTATGTGAGTATTCACTCCTCTGCCTCTGCACTCAAAGCTCAAACATTGAATCAGTTGCTGATTGTGGCAACTGCTGTTGCTGCTGCGAGCTTCTCTTGAGTTGCTACCAGCAACTACACTCGAAAAAAAAAACAAATATATTTGCAATACAATTTCCAAAAGTGCCCCGAAAAAGAGTAATAAATTTCTGAAGTATTATTTTGGAATATTGTTTTTTTGTTTTTTTTCCCCGGCAAAATTTCTATGCAAAAATAACAATAAATAGAGTATTGCCCCTTAATTTTTGAAAAATATAAATATTTACTTTGATGTTGGTTTTTTGTTGAGCATAACTTTTTTCCTTGAGTGCAGCAGCTACTTGGTTTGAGCTTGCGATTATTTTGCCATTATTTTCCATTATTTTACTTTATTTCAATGACTGTTTACATTAGGCACACACTCGCGCGCACACACACAACACACACACACACAGGCAATGCAGCCAAATAAAAAAAGTGATGCATACTTCTAAGCGCGCCCAAAACTGCTGCCAGTCTCTATATGTGTGTGTGCAAGTGTGTGTGTGTGTGTGTGTGTGTCTGTATGCCTCTTCCCTTTGCTTATTGAACTGGGCAGACAGTGAAGCAGCTACAACAACCACAAGTTGAACAACTTGAACAACAACAAGGCACAGTCGCAGTCGATTCTTTGATTTCGTAATACATTTGCTTGGGTTCTTTTTTTGTTTGCTCGCCTTGTCCCCTGGGTGCCAACTCCCTACGTACACTCGCACACTCCCACACTTGGGAGCTTGGGGTTACTTGTTATGCATCGTAAAGTTGTTCGCTTCCTTTGACTGCTTACTAACTGATTCCCCCACAATCTCACCCGCTCTCTTTGCAGGCCGAGATCTGGAGCGTGTTTATTGCGATTCTGCGGAAGAGCGTTCGCAATCTTCAGGCCTGCACAGATGTCGGACTCATCGAGCATGTCCTTGTGCGTCTGCAGCGCTCCGAAACCGTTGTGGCAGGTAAGTTACAACACATGAACAACTTAAATATATTTCAATATCTTATATCAAACATTTCATTTGTTCACTTAAATTATGTACCCAATTTAATGAGTAGAAAAGGAAAGTTCAACGTGAAATCCTAGTAAAATACAATGATTTAATTTAGATGAATAATTTAAGTCTGAATCCATTAAAAAGAGGGTAAGAAATGCATGTAATAGGCAGCTTCTATATATCATATATATAACTTCTATATCAACTTTTTTTATTATCAATTTTATCAATAACTACCCCTGTTTCGCGATTAATGATACATATCGATTTCCTATAACAATAAAAGCCACAATTTTAGAGGCAAGACTTTCAATTGATTTAGTATACATTGTAATACATTGTTGCATAGCTGCACTCAAGTTATAGTCCATGGTTTTTTTCAGTATCTGTTTATGTCATAGGATATCAGAGCAATACATTTATACAAAACTGTAAAAAACTTCTTAATCGAAAATTTGGCAATAAAACTAGAATATTTTTAATAGCTGGGATGCGGGCAAGTTAACTCGACTACAGTACTCGAACTAGTTTGATTACAAACTATTCATGAAATGAGAGTAATAAAATAAATGTCTTTAACCATTATTACAAATATTCTTAAGCTCGGCTGCTGGGATAACGAAAATGTATTCAAGACAAACAATAAACTCTGCAAACACAAAAGCCTAATTAGCATCAAAGCAGATAATAAAATCTAACAAATAATAATGGATGCCAGTGACGCATAATGGATTGGGTTAAAATGGCCGTGGAGGACAACATAAAAAGCAAATAGGACGTGGCGAAAAGATATAATCAATGCACTGATTACGTACATTAAAAAGGATTTGCTTGCTTATAAGGAAACTTAAAGAAAAACGGAAAATAGTGTGAGAAAATTGAAATTAAAAAAGTTAAGCAAACAAGATTTATGTAGATATTCAATTATACAAGAGTAAGTAATGTGACTTTGTAACTATGTAATAATGTAGTAAATGACAATGAGAAATCCAGGGATGACACGTGTGCTTACCAGAGATGGTCATCAGCCGAAAATAGACACGTGTGAGGAGAATGAGTGAATGACTAACTGAAGTGCTTACCACAGTGACGCAGCAAAGCCCAACAACCCAACAGATAGCCAAGAAGTTGTGCAAGAATATTAGAAAAAAAATGTGAGAGAGACAAAATGCTGGTCAGCCTTAGTTTTGCTTATGGCAATGATTCAGCCGGACTTATTACAGTCACATATATAAACATATATACATAAATATATAGACTGTGACAAGTCCGGCTGAATATATGTATATAAATAAGTATATATATATATATTACATAAATATACAACGGCGGTCAAAATAATCGTAGTGCATACATATGTTTTGGAAAATATTAAAAGAAAATACTTAATATATAGTTTACAAATTATGAAAATTGTATTCAAACACAATCACTCAATACTGAAGATAAGTATACATTAAAGGTTGGATTAGCTATAAAACTTATTTCAATCACAAGTTAAAGTCCTTAAATTGATTTTTTTATTAAACTATTATTGAAATTGTAGTGAAGTTTTCTCAGCTTACCCTTTGGCTAAACACTAGATATGATGGGTGGTTATATGTTATTAAGTTTAGTAATTGGAAAATAATAGAATTTTAAAACATTCCCAGATGAGAAACCAAACATTTTTTGATTTGCAGAATTGAATTTTTCTCCAAATTTCAAGTTTCTTAACAGATCTCAATTGTATCACCATAAAATGAGCGCTATTAATTTGACCGCAAGTGTATATAAAATATATATATATATGCGCGGACTTAGCTTTAGCTATTTTGTAATGCCTGCCCTGTGTCCAACAACGACAACAGCAAGTAAATCGCGACTGCTCCCCGCCGAATTGCTTTTCGATTAATTTCACGCTTGTCAGCGGCCGTGATACGCCCAGTGGTCCGCACAAGTACCCCCCCCCCCCCAACCCCCTTAACTCTGAAGCACCCCTCCGCCCTATCTTGTCGTTCATGCCTAGGCACACCCCTCATGTATGCTAAGCATTCTTTTGACTGCCAACATTGCGCATTTATTTTCCGATTGCCGTTCTCTTTTTGGCAAACAGCGCATCAAATTTTCTCTTCATTAGTGAACAGCCAACTGACATTTTTCCTACCCCCAACTGACCTCCAACATCCAACTTCGTTCTACATTTACTGCTACTTGCCCTCCCTTGCACCCTTGCTGTCATCTGACAGAGCCACAAGCGTGTGTGTGCCTTCGGCTTTGATTTTGATTTTATTAAGTCAATGACACATCTGCGGTCTGGCAACCCTCCTGCTACCAGCATCCCTATGCCCCCCTCCTCCACTCTTCACTCTCGGCTACCCCTAAGCGAATCGCCCAACCCCCTCTTTAGTTGGCATTTAACGAACTGTAACTGCTGTCAATTTGCAGTCGCTGACTTTTGAGCCTCGTCGCTCAAGCCATAATTTCATATGTACGTGTGTGTGTCTGTGTCTGTGTGTGTGTGTGCGTGTGTGTGTGTGTGTGCGCATGTGTGTATGTGTGTGTGTGTGTGTCACCTGACAAATGTCGAAACGTGACACTTGCTAAGAAATTAGATAAGGCTAAAAGTTGTGTCTGGGTCTGCGGCAAACAACAGATGGAAAACTCAGTTGAGCCTGTCTTTTTCTTTTCTTTTCTTCTCTTCTTCTTCTTCTTCGGAAAAAAAACGAAATGTGAAAACTTTACGATTAGCTTGCCTGGCTTTTAACCCAACTCTAACATAACTTTTCATTTAATTAGTCTAAAGAGTCTGTAATTGGTGGCTAAGAAATTAGTGCTTTTTATTGGAAATTAATTGGCTTGAAAAATTCATTCATCGTTGGAAAATATCTAAAAATTTTTAATTTGATTTCTTCCATGTAAGAGGGAGTTGAATTTTCCGAAAAGGCTGCTCAACAAGCTCGAAAAAAAGTGTTGTATACATGAACTTCTGTAAGGTGGAAGGAGACACAGCATTTATGAGTGAAAATTGAGGATTTTAATTAAAATTCTAATTAGCCAACAAACAAAATCGAATTCCTGGAAAGCAATTGAGCGTTTTTTCGAGAACTGTTTCAACTATTGATTTAAGCTGTTTTTAAGGCTTAACTTAAGTGAAAGTCAATTATATATATATATATATATATATATTTATGTATATAATGTAGGTTATATTTGTTTCGTAATCGTTGCTTAAAGAGGTCTTCGAAATGAAACAGTACCTTTGACCTGGGCAAGTGGACCGGGCAAATGTTGTATATCTTTTAGGGGAAGTTTCGTTGAGGACATAAAAAAAGCTGTCAAAGTTGCTCGCACTTTGGCTTTTTATGAGCTGCAAAAGATGCCAAGATATGCAAAGGCAGTTAAATTTTGTCAGACTGAGGCGACGGGCCAGGCAGATAGACAGTTGGACAACTAGACAGATAGACAGGCAGACAGTTAAAGAACGCCAACTCTCGCTGTGGCACGGTCTGTGGCATTGTCATTGTGCTCTAAGCAATTGCAACTGACGTCGTACATGGATGCTGCCGATGCCACGCAGACCGAAGACTGGGTGAAAAAGATGTGTGTAATTAAAAGCTTGATACCCGAGGCGGAGTTGGAGACGGGGCGGAGACGGAGACGGGGCGAAGGCGACAGCGTCAACTTGGGGCCAATGGGGCAACATTGTCGTCCCGGGACTTCAACGTTGCGGTTGAATACGATGGGCGGTGATATGGGCGGAGATGTCATTGAGTTCACTGAGAAAAAAAACATACGCAACCAAAAAAATGTATTAATATTTTAGTCAAATTTAGAAAATATTTAAAAATTCAATTTAATTCAAAGAAAATTAACATATACGCTTAAGAAAGATAAACTGCGGTTTTAGATAGCACTGAACTTAGTCAACGTTTTTTTTTTGTGAGTGTAGGCGGCATGACAGCTGCGGCGGCTGATGTTACTCAATTTCTTAATTTACGCAACCCGAAACGTGTTGACGGAGGCGCAACTGGAAACTGTGTAACTGTGTAACTGTGGCGCTGTGAATCTGTGGAGCTGTACAGAGCTGAGGAGCTATGTGTGTGGGCGAAGAAGCTGTCGCAACTTTGGCAAACAGTTGCCGTCGCAGCTCCTTTGGGCAAAGGCCCCGGCAAACACAGTCCAGGCATTAAAACGGCCCGTGCGTCCCATTTCAATTAGTGTGCATTACAAATGAAGTTTGGGAATAGCGCAACAGCAGCCCGAGTAGAAGGCTATCCCAAGTTGAGCAGTGAGAATGTCTGGCAACGCCGCACAATTGCAATATATTTAACCAACTGGCAGCGCGTGATATATATATATATATATATATATATATATATATATATATGTATATATGTGTGTATTATATATCGCATTCAATGACAATTCGAATTCAATTTCCAGCTCGCTTCACGAGTTGACCTTGATGAGCACACCTCTTCCTCTTGCTGCTGCCACGCCCAGGTGCTATCATTTTTTCTGTTCGGCTTAAGAGCGTTCTTGCCACATCGCTGCACGCGCTCAGCTTGCAGTTGATTTTTTTTTATTTCTGTTTTATTTTTCTTTAATTTGTCGGTCTGCACTGCGAATAAATACTTTGAGCAAACTTTGGTAAAATTGATTTGGAAATTAAGTGAAAGTAAAGCTGAAATTGAAGCTAAAATTCTAGCTGAAAAGCAATCAACGTTTTTTTATTAGAGATTAATATGTATCAACTTACAAGTTGGTCATGAAAGCCACTGCGTATACTTGATATTCTTCATACAGAATTAGGGAGGGAGTTTATACTGTAGTTAGGCTTTTAGCTTCAGCACTAAATGTTAAGCCTACTTAATGTTCCGAGACTTGATGTTGTTTTCTGTACCTTATACACATAAAATAATGTTAATGAACAGCATTCTTATTAAAAGAATTCGAATAAAAAAAAAGATGACAAAATTTGCTAAACTAGGCATTTCTGCAGTCTTAAAACCGAATATTTGTATTCTATTAATTTCGATCGGTGTATTTTTATACCCAATAAACATGACACATACATATATGACATCATCTCTGTCTCGCTCTCACTTTCTCACCGTGTACATCTTTTTCGTTTTTTGTGTTGCAGACTTGCTCATCGAGATGTTGGGCGTTTTGGCGAGCTACAGCATAACGGTTAAGGAGCTGAAACTGCTCTTTGGCACGATGAAGGCCAACAATGGCAAATGGCCGCGTCATTCGGCCAAATTGTTGAATGTGCTGCGACAAATGCCGCATCGCAACGGGCCCGATGTGTTCTTCAGTTTTCCAGGCCGCAAGGGATCGGTAAGTCCTCCACCTCGTACTGTGTACCATATACCATGTACTACTATATATCTAATGATAATAAACAACCGACAACAATCACCCATTGTTCTATACCCTGTGCCCATTAAGACGATATTATCAAAGGGGAGTAAGCAGCGGAAGACGGCTGAGAACTTGTAAGGCATCACGAATCGAGTCAATAGAGGCTTAACTATAATCCCTATTCATTCGATCGAAGCTTTCATTCAGATAACAAATATCGATAAATATCGATAGCAGACAACCCTCTCTTTTTGAAAGAATCAGAGGCTCTCTCTAATATTTTAATCACTTTTGTTGCATGCTCATCGTTGACGGCTGTCCGTTTCCGATAAGATCCGAAAGAAGACTAGTTGCTCATAGTTATAACGCATGTATTTTAGACTTGATTATACGGCATCTATGCGTCGGTCACTGTCGACTGCTTAGGCTCTGGTCAAGTTGCAAGTTGTCGTTAAGTGTCCACTGCCCCACACCTTTCTGTTGACCCCTAGCCGCCTAGCTCAAATATGCAACTACAATTGGAGCTAGACTCCATCCACCATTTTCCTGTAGAGGAGGAAGCTGGGTTATTGGGGATTGGGGCTTGGGACTTGGGCTTTTATTTTATTGCGTCGCACTTAAATCGAATTCGTAATGTGCGCTGTTCGTGTGGCACATGCCACAGGACATGAACTGCCCCTAGCTGCTGTCTCAGCTTGCACAGCTATCCCCGCCTGCCCACACATGCACACACACACACACACACACACACACAAAGTGGGTGAGGGTGGTGTGTGCTATCTGTCTATAGCATAAACACATAAAAAGTGCCATAAAGCGAATTGGAAGTCAAATGCGACATGAAACGATCCGATACCAAAGCGAAATGAAATGAAATGAAACGGGAGAAACTCGCAGACGCAATTGTCACAAAATGTTCAATAAACAGGACATGTTACTATCGCAGCTCCCAAACATGCCATGTCTTCAAAAACCCCAACCCAACCTTAGCACTTGGTCATTTGCAACGATTCTATTCGTGTCCTGTTCTGTTCTGTTCTGCTTTTTATTATTATTATTTTTTTCGTTTTTAATTTTCATTTAGCTCACTTTTAGGTTTCCAATTTCAGTGAGGTCCAGGCCCGTAGCTACTATTTGGTGCCAACCCCTAAGGCTTCTAGGGTTACATCCCCTATATAAAAGCATCTGCTTTTGCGTTGCACTAATGAGTTCCCTTTGAATCCAGGGCCAGCCAGCTTCAGTTACAGACGGGCAACAGGCAGCTAGCAACTGGCAACTGGCAACTGGTACTCAATTTTGCAAAGGTTGCATGTTTCGACATTTCTGCCCCTTACCAAACAGTTTCTCCAGGCCAGCCAGCCCAACAACCCCCTTGTGCTGGGACCGAATCATGACAATTTTAACATACAAACACACAAAGAGAAAGAGAGATAAGTGAGTGGGGAAGAGTGGCGATGGAGCGGACATTAACAGAGACAGACTAGAGAGGGAGAGGGAGAGAGGCAACAAAGTTAAGTCATGTGGCATGCCACAGGCTCCGACATTGTTGCACTGTTGCACAATTGAATGAGGCCTCAAGACAACGTCCGAGTGCCATACGACGATAGTCATTCTGCATACAAATGAATGTGAATGCGAATCTTGTTGCCAACACGAATACGTATAAATTATAAGTAAATGAATGTTTTGAAAGTGTAAATGAGTGTGTATGAGTGTTGAGTGGTGGCTGCTAGATGTTGTGTGCCTGATTCAAATTGGATGTGAATGCTTGGAATGCAAACGCAATTATGAGTGCATTACAGCTATTCAAATGTTATCTGTCCATTTATGCAATAAGCTAATGCTGCATGAGTTGCAGCTGCGGTCAAAATAATGTTAATAATGTTGGAAAATGTTCAAAAAAAATACTTAAAATATATGTAGTTAAAGAATTATGAAATCAATCAATCAAGAAAGTCCTTAAATTTTATAATCCTTATATTTATTTGTATTAAAACTGTATTTAAATTTATCATTATAATAGTAATAGAATAATAGTGAAGTCTTCGCAGCTTTCCATGCGGCAAAATAATATTTTAAGAAACTAGATATTTATTTTATTAAGCTTAATATTTGGAAAATAATAATATTTAAAACATTGCCAGATGAGAAACCAAACATTTTTTGCTTTGCAGAATTGAATTTTCATCATTTTGAAGATTTTGAATAGGTCTCTATTTGATCACCATAAAATGAGTCATATTTTTATTAAATGCTTTGAGAAGCAGCACTACCATTATTTTAACCGTAACTGTATATTTTTGTTCAAGATCGATCTATCCAGAGACTCTTAGGGACTAGCAGAGCTTTGGACTTCTGATTTGGAATATATCCGATGGACTACATAAGTTACAATTTTGAGATATAGCACTCTCGTTTTGGGGGGCTATACATATGAGATAGCTGAAATTGGATTTGTTACCAATCGAGAATAAATCAAAGCCCACAAAGAAGAAAGAACGACTTCAAATGAGAATTTCGCATCTGCTTAACTTTAATTTGCATACTCCACTCCACCTCCCTCTCTCTGTCTCTCTCTCTCTCTCGCTCTCTTTCTCTCTCTCTTTCTCTCTGTCTCCCTCTATGTCCCCAATTAAAAATTGTTGCGATTAAGTTACTTGATTCACATGCATTTTAAAATTGAATGTTTTAGATACGAAAGCAGAGAGATAATCAAACGGATGCGAATTTGTGGTTAAGCGAAACATTTCAAAGGGCTTGTGGTGTGCCGGGTGCGGGGAGCTAGTAGCGGTAATGTGGGTAACTATATATAACAGGATAACTGTGTGGTGTTCGGTTATATAAACATGATAAGAACATAAATTACGAGCATTGAAAGGCAAATAAATTTATGAACTAAAAGTAAACACGCAGCTGCAGTTAGTAGTATATGTGTATGCTTGTGTGTCTGTGTGTGTCTGTGTGTGTTTGTGCTTTTGTGTGTGTGCGTGTGTGCGTGTGTGGGTGTGTGTTTGTGTGACCATCCGCTCTGTTCGGCCGTAAAGCCACAAAATTCATGATAAATCAAAATGGCTCATTTCCTTTTAATTTTCACTTCATTTCTGCTTTGGGCATTTCAGACTCAGTTTCTGTGGCTTTTTGCCTTTCTGCAATTGGCATATTTCGAGAGCGTCTGCTTCAAAGTTGTTGCCACTTTTTGTTGTTGTTGTTACTGTGTGCCACAAGTAGCAATATGACTGCTCAAATCCTCTGGCCCAACCCACCCAATAATTCCCATCGGAAGCCGCAATGCTGTTGCTCAAAGAAAATAACTGCAGTCAAAAAGTTTCAGATTGCACAATTCTCTGTTTATTTTTTATTTTATTCTTCTGAATACCAATTAAAAGTCACACAGTCTTTAATTAATAATTGATATAATTTAAATTGATATTTGATATAAGCCAAGAGTTGTCAATTTTTGGGTAGGTGCTAAACAAAGTCGTGTCAGACTACATTTTGTATCAAAACCAATCGACACTGTTATGCGAACAGTGTGCAAATATATTCAAAAGTTTGATTTATGTACTGTTCAGTTTTGGTTTGGGTTTTGGTTTTGAGTTTTGTGTCGTTTTTGCTTTTGGGTCCTCAGTTCTTGCAGCTGAAACGGCTGAAGTGCTTCAAGTTGTGTGGCCTTTGACTTGCTGACTTTTGTAGCAAGTGTGTCCCACTGAGGGGTGAATTGGATGAAGCTGGATGGACGGACGAATGGCTGGACGTGGTCAGTGCTTTTTGTGACCAGCTTACTTGTGTATTATGCGGTTCACTTGACCAATACCTGCTGCTAATTGACATTTAACAAGCTGACACTATGTGGGTGGGCTCTTATTTTCGCACATGCTTTCCCCCTCTGTCTTTGCCACCATGTGGCTGCAACTAATTGTGCCACATTTGCGTCGAACTGATTTCCAAACATTGATTCTTCTTCTTTCTGCATTCCACAGGCAATGGTTTTGCCACCGTTGGCCAAATGGCCCTACGAAAATGGATTTACCTTTACCACCTGGTTTCGATTGGATCCAATTAACTCGGTGAACATTGAACGAGAGAAACCCTATCTCTACTGGTAAGTGCCACCCACCAAAAAATATAAATACAGTGCTTCACTACGCATCCTGTTGATCTGCAACTAATTGGCAAACACACTAATTGCTCACATACATTTCTTCATCCTGCTTACAGCTTCAAGACATCGAAGGGCGTTGGGTATACTGCCCACTTTGTGGGCAACTGTCTCGTCCTCACATCCATGAAGGTCAAGGGCAAGGGCTTTCAGCATTGTGTCAAATATGAATTCCAGCCACGCAAGGTAAGTCTGCTCCCCAACCAGACCAGTCATTACACCTGTGAGTTACGATCCATTATAGCCTTTGGCCCGCACCGCTCCGCCCGTGGAACACTTCACTTGGCATACCCTCTTTCAATTTATGGGCGTGTGATTTTGGGCGCTGCCAAAGTTTAATTAACAGCACATTGAATGGGCAGCAACAACGCCTAATTACCTGCCCAAATCAATTGAATTTAGTTTGGCGACGAAAATTAACTATTTATACGAAATTATACAAAGGGTGGCTTACGGTATATATACATAACTAATAAGGGATGAAGCTTCTCGAATAACGTACAGCCTCGGTCAAAATAATAGTAGTGCACACATAAATATGTGTTGGAAAATGTCAAAAGAAAATTACTTCACATATAGTTTAAAAAAAATGTAAATTGGATTTAAGCACAAGCAATCAATACTGAAGATAAGTAAACATTAAAAGTTGGCAACGTTATAAAATTAATTAACAACAGCAAATTAAAGTCCTTAAATTTATTATTTTTATAATTATTTTAGATTAATTTTTATTAAATTGATATTGAAATTTATCAGCAGTTCCTGCGTCAATTAATATTTCTAAAAACTAAATTTGATGGGTGGTTATATTTTTACTAAGTTTAGTATTTGGAAAATAATTGTATTCTGAAACATTCTCAGATGAGAAACCAATGATTTTTGTTTTGCCGAATTGCATTTTTCTTTATATTGAAAATTTTGAAGAGGTCTTGATCTTATCACTATAAAATGAGTCATATTTTTATTAAATGCTTCGAGAAGCAGCACTACTATTTTGGCCGCAACTGTATAGATGTCTCTCCCCTTATAAAATCAATTAAAGAGTAGAAAATGTTAATCTTGGTGCAAGTATAGTAAGCATATTGCTCGTAAGTTTAGCAGTTTTACTAGTCAATGCCAACAAATATTTAATTACTGAAACGGGCTTTAAGCGATATAATTGCGGCAGAATTCTTGTAGGAATTTCAAGCGAAAATTATGTTTCGAAATTGAAATTTAATTAGTAGTCAGCAGAATTTACTTTAAAATGCGTTCAGTTTCGGAGAAAGCTATGACAATGGAGAGTTGGAATTAAATGCGAGACTAATCTAAACTCAATACACCTCTGTTATTATATTACTTTCGCAGTGGTATATGATAGCCATAGTGTATATATACAATCGATGGACAAAAAGCGAAATCAAGTGCCTCGTAAATGGACAACTGGCGTCGTCAACCGAAATGGCCTGGTTTGTTTCCACAAACGATGTGAGTAGCGATGAGCTCAACTCGGCTATCTGCCTTATTAAATAACACTATATCTCCATCTCTATGTCTATTTCTGCCTCGCTCTCTCTCTCTTTAGCCTTTTGACAAGTGCTACATTGGCGCCACGCCCGAACTGGATGAGGAGCGCGTCTTTTGTGGCCAAATGTCGGCAATATATTTATTCAGCGAGGCGCTGACAACACAACAAATTTGCGCCATGCACCGTTTGGGGCCCGGCTACAAGGTAAGTGCAACTTTGTGCCACTGTGCCAAGCCAGCAACAGCAGCAGCTTTTAACCACCTGTACCACATTGTACCACTGTGCCACTGTGGCTGCACCACGCTAAACAATTTACACTGCAGCAGCAGCACATTTGTCCTTTGTCCCCGCCCCCCCCTTTTTGGGGGAAGTTGTGCACTCAGCAAAACAAAAAAACGCACTGTTCTAAATTTCAATAAGACCGAAATACAGTTTCTACCTTCAAATTTAAGGTAAAATTCTTTAGTTCTTGAGTACTTAAAGTAAAATATTGAAAAATACAAGTTTTTGGAGCTGAACAGCTGTGATTTTTTTTTCTGAGTGTATATGCAGCAACAATTACATATGTATTTTTGTTAACTATTTTCTTTTTTTTTCCTGTGCGCTCTTTCTCTTTCTCTCTCTCTCTCTCTCTCTTTCTCTTTTTGTCTCTTTCTCTCTTTTTGTCTAAATGCGCTGCACTGAACATTGCACCATCAAACAACAACAACAACAACAACTATAACAACGATGTGTCTGTATGTTGTTCCTTTAACACACACACACACACACCTGCAATGACAACTCACACACACACACACACACACACACGCATTCACGCATACAGTCGCAATTCCGTTTCGATAACGAGTGCTATCTGAATCTGCCGGACAATCACAAACGGGTGAGTCACTTTCAACTAACAGCCAGTTTGGGTGGTGCCAGCATTGGCGATGCTGTCAATAGCAGCAGCAGCAGCATCAGCAATAGTGGCAACAACAGCAGCAACCATCAGCAGCAACTGTTGCAGCTGCAATTTCAAACGCTCGCCGCCGAGCAGGAAGCACGCGCAATTGATTGGTCTGATGAGCGTTTAGATTTGAGTGCCGCTTTTGTCAAGATACGAGCGGTGCTCACGGCACGCAATGCGGTTGCATTGGCAACACTAACGGGTGGTGCCCTTGCAACAGCCACAGCAGCAACAACAACAACAGCAGCAGCACCACCAACAAGTCCAACAACAGCAACAGCGGCCGCAAACACGCCCAGCACGCCCAGCGATAATAATCCAAGCAGCAACAGCGAACAGCAGCAGCAACAGTTGCCTCTGTCACAGCAACAACAACAATCGAGCCACAACCACAACAGCAACACTGCGGATGATCCGCTTGGCCATTTGCCCACTGGAAATGCTTCTTTTGGTATTTATTGTTTTTAATTTTTCTTGTTTATGTTTTGCTTTCGATTCTTATCGTTTTTATCGTTTGTCGCTTTGAATTTCAATCGATCGATTTTGATTGGGGCACGATGCAGACCAGCTGCGTCGCATGTCCAGTGTGAACAGCCTGACATCGATGGGCGTGGCCACCACCTCCGCAATTACGGGCGACACTGAGGAAATCAACCAGCTAAAAGCTGTAAGCAATTTTTTTGTTATGTTTTCCTTTATTTTCTCCTTACTGAATAGTCTTGTAAATGAACATTTTTGAAGTATATTTTTTGTTGCTTTTATTATTATTTTTATTGTTTTTCTATTACTATTTTATTTGTATTTATTTAGAAATTTTTTTGTTTTTAACTTTTAACACACTTTTGATCACAATTAGTTTTCTTCTATATTTGTATTAAATTTTAAATTTATAAGCATACAATTAAGTAAGTTATTAATAACTACCCATGCATATAAAGCCAGTTTAGCAAAACTTTTGTCAGTTCAACCACCTCTAAGCTAACAAAGGAGCACAACAACCCTACACCCCTTTCCCCCTCACCCCATTCTCCCACCCAACGCCCCACATCCCAGACCATCCAACATTTGTCACCATTGCTCTGTTGTGCACTGTGCGCGACACCAATTAAAAGGGTAGCAACGTCTCCAACGTTAAAGCTCTTGCAAATCCGCAAACCAATCTCGTCAAATCGAATCAAATCGCAACGAATCGCTTTGAATGCGCACAAATTGACACCCCCCCTCAGCGCCCCTCCTCAACCACCATTCAATGGCCAACAACAGCAAGACTTCAAAGCCAATCAAAATGTTCCCATTCATTGAAGCGCAGCATGCGCTGCTCTATTGAATTTTCCAACCGCAATGATCCCCGCCAAAGCCCAACCACAAAATCCACACCACGCCACACACACCGCTTTCTTCCATAATTATGAAAATGTTTGTAAATTTGTGCAGAAATTTCCGCCCACCTTTAAGAGCTGTTCATTTTAAAGTGAGTAGGGGAATTGGGAATTGAGGGTGGGCTATGGTGGATGATAGGGATTTGGAGGCGGGGGGGGCCGAGTTGTGTTGGAAACAATGCGCTATGCGAGCCTTAGAAATATATGTTGCATACTTTGCAGCATACCTGAAATCAGACGCAAGACAAAGCCAGAGGCAAATGTAGAACTCCGAGGCTGTTCTCCTCAGGCATCTTGTAGTCATGTTTCTTTGTTTTTTCATTATTCTGATGACGTATTTACCCCTCCCCCGCCCTCACCGTGATTTACTAAAAATCTATGCAGCGTGCTTCATATAAAACTTTATATTATATATATATATATATGCACATGGTTTTGGTTAGTAGAAGGAAGAGGCTGCCTGCATTTCTGCATTTCACTTTGTTTTCACTTCGTACAGTGCCAGTTCCAGTTACTTGCGTGCACTCGCACTTTTACTATTATTATTGTTTGACGGCATATGCATTTATTGTGAATGTAGCACATGTGAATCAGCGAGTGGGGAGGGGGAATGAGAAGTGCATTAGTTTTAAAAGTTATTTGATGTCGCTGCAGTTCTGCGACAACCAAACCAAAAATTAAGCTTACAAAAATAGGTCAAGCTGTGAATGTGGCTTCCACAAGAAAATGTATTCATTGAAATGGGTGCACAGAAAAGTGCTTCGGCCATTTTAGCTTTCAAGTTATTCCTTGAAACTCCTCAATTCAAAGTCGAACATTTCACAATACATTTTTGAACCCATTAAAAATCTGTAGAAAGGCCTTAATGAAGTTGTGCAAATATAGGTGAGACATATATGTATATATATACCTCTATCTTGATCTGCATCAAAAGTTGAGTCGATTTCCGTCTGTCTGTCTGTCTCAGGAACTACAAGAAAACAGCTGCACTCAGCGTGTATCCAAGTCGGGCTTTCCCGACTAGAGCTTTATCTTTTTAATATATATAAGTATCCATTGTTATTACGTAAATTAATTATTTGGTTGCTTGGTTTCCTACCTCACTAAAAGTTTTTTAAGTTTGAGATATTTTTAGTATTATTTCAAGATTTATATAAAATTGCTTATTGGTAACCTCCTTTTTTCTATTTTTAAAAATGAAATAAATTTAAATAATTTAAGTTTGTTGATTACATTTAATAACTATTAACCTAAACTATGAATAGCACTGGCTACTATTCAGATAATAAAGCACAAAACTCAGTCGCTAGCCCGGGATTCAAAACACAACGATTATTTCAAGCAAACTTTTGCCACTCTGCTCCTCTTAATACCAAATCTGTCATATTGGTATATATATTTAAAATGCTCGGTTAAATAACAACCCTTTTTTACTCGTGCTTCTTATGTTAAAATATTTTAATTTTCTTTAAATTTTGTGTATGTTTTTACTTAATTTTTTTTAATGTGTTTTTGTTTGTTTTACTATTAAATAACGCAAAGAAGTATTTTTAGCAGCAAATTATGCAGCCAGCGATTACACACGCACCAGCTTGCAACACAGACACACACACACACACACACAAACAAACACATACATATACGTGTGTGCCTATAGGTTTACTTTACACACATCTACACACACACACACACACGCGCACACACGCTGCAAAATAAACAAGCTACAGCAGCTGCTGCAAGAATATTGCGCATACGCCTCATATGACGGCACCAACTAAAAAATTCATTTATATATATAATAAAAAATAAATATATACATATAACGCAGCCTAGTCATGGCTAATGTGTGAGAATTCAGTAAATTCTTGTGTATATGTGTGTGTGAGTATATATTGTGCGCGTCCTGTTTGCTGTATATAAGCAGCTATATATGTATTTGTAGCAAATAAGTACTTCATGTATATATACTGTATGTACGTGTATATATGAGTCTCTCTTTCTCTCTTTATGTATTGAGTCTTATGCAAGAGCCAAAGTAAATTGTCAGCGTGACCGGAAACAATTCGCCGGGCTCAGAGCTCTAGCAATGACTTGTTGAAAGCAATGCCTAAACTAATATACAACAACACACTCTTTCTCTCTCTCTCTCTCTTTCTCTCTTTCTCTGTCTTTTTCCCTGTTCCTGGCTATTTTATCTCTTTTTCGGTGTACAGGTGCTGTATGATGGCAAACTATCGAATGCCATTGTCTTCATGTACAATCCAGTGGCAACCGATGGTCAACTGTGTTTGCAATCTTCCCCCAAAGGAAATGTTTCATATTTTGTACACACGCCGCACGCGCTCATGCTGCAGGTAAGTAAACATGCCCCCGCCCCCTCATTCAGCCCTTGACCCTCTAACACCTGTGAGCTATAGAAAGGTCCTGTGTCCTGTGTAAACGGCAGGAGTATACAACGAGTAAATCCCTCAGCCTTATTACGTATACGTAAATGTACACAGCTTGCTCTGTTGCTAGTAGAACTCAGTTCAGTTCAGTTCAGTTCAGCTCAGTTCAGTTGAGTCCATTCCATACAGCGCGTTGAGGCCCCGAATCACACCAATTCCAAAAACCAACACAACACACACACCACACACACACATGTCGGGGGCACCACATAAATTTCGGGCAGCATTTTACGACTCAAGCGCATGCTTTGGCATTTCTTATTAGGTACAACAATCTTAAGTCGCCCTCCAGCTCCAGCATCCCCTCTTGTCACTGCTGCTGTTCTGTTTTCAGTGCGTTCCACAGCCTTATCGGGCTCAGCAGTGGTCTGTCGTTCAATTTTTTTTTTTTGGGGTGGGCTTTGCGGCCCTGGCAACAAAATTATTCAATAAATTTTGTAGTAATTTCTTGTACAAACAACACAAATCATAAAAGAGCAGCCAACAACCAGCAAGCAGCAGCAAACGACAAGGCGCCGAAATGACCCCAAGACAAACCTCAACAATAGCAACAAATATAACAACAACTACACCGACTATTCTCATAGGCAGCACAGTGTTGCTTAAGTAATGCGATATTCAAAACGACAGTAACAAAAAAAAATACCATTTGACCGAGTAAATATTGAAAGAAGGGCAGAATTTATGTATAGAGCTTTTAGGCAAATGGCAAGTGGAAAATGTAAAAATTCGTATCAATAAACAGTCTGAATTTGTGGTGCGAAAGCAATCGCTAAGAAAATGTTCTTTCCCAAAAGTAATCAACTAGCTGATAATTTTTTGATAGCTTTTTTAAGCACAACATCAGCTTGGGCAATTTCCGAATATTTGTTAATCATACATGAATGTTTCACACAACACAAACGTGATTAATTTGTACATTTCTCGGTTTTTGCATAACAATGAGTATCCGTCATTTAATTAGCCCACATATTGGCAGTCAGATGTCAATAAGCCGGTTGCATGTTTGAGATTCCAAGTGGCTTTTGAGGTTATTTCAATTGATTTCACAGAATTGTTCATTAATGCCATCACTCGAATAAGCAAAATGCCTAAACAATTGAGGCCAACTTGTGGGCTTATACGTATTTGTTGTGGGGTGTATGTTTCTAATTAATATGTGTTTCTATTGGTATTCGCAGGATGTCAAAGCTGTGGTCACTCATTCCATACACTGCACACTCAATTCGATTGGTGGCATTCAGGTGCTGTTTCCGCTCTTCTCGCAGCTCGACATGGCGCACGAGGGCATTAGCGATATTAAACGGGATCCAACGCTCTGAGTAAGTATATCGGTATATATATATATATATATATATACATATACATATATATAACGCTGCAGTCAAAATAATAGCAGTGCACACACATGTTGTGGAAAATTTACAATAGTAGTGGAGTTTTCTCATCTTTCCCTGCAGCTAAATAATAATATTTCTAAAAACAATTATGATGGGTGGTTATATTTTACTAAGCTCAGTTTTTGGAAAATAATTGTATTCCAAAAAACATTCTCAGATGAGAATTGCCGAGGTCGGGAAGTTTTCCCGCATATTGAAGATTTTGAAGATGCCTCGATTGGATCACCATATTAAATGCTTTGAGAAGCAGCGCTACTATTATTTTGACCGCAACTGTATACATATATTGATATTCGCATTTGTTAAGCTGGTGTCTCGATCAACATTTATTTTCTTTTTTGCGTTGTTCATTTTCTATCATTCGGTATATGTAAGCAAAATTCTTAATCCATTTTCATTTGTTTGATTTGCTGTCTAGATTTGAATTCTCATAATCTTTTTGTTGATGTTCCTTTGCCATTCGTGCCAATTGTTGTTTAATGTTCTATTCTCATTCGTTTCCTTGTGGTCTATTTAAAGCTCAAAACTGTTGGGCTTCATCTGCGAACTAGTGGAAACATCGCAGACGGTGCAACAGCACATGATACAGAATCGTGGCTTCTTGGTGATATCCTTCATGCTGCAGCGATCGTCGCGTGAGCACCTGACCCTGGAGGTGCTCGGCTCGTTTCTCAATCTTACCAAATATCTGGTCACCTGCCTGTCGGCCAACAGTGACTTGCTGCTGAAGCAGGTGAGTGGGCGCAAGGCCCAAAATATAACATAAACAATAAGCGATTTGATTTGTGCATCTGTAAAAAGCATTTAGTAGCGCATTAGAACTACTATCTGCATAACTGCTGCTCTATGTTAGTGATTAAGCCATGAAACATGACGTCAATGTCATCTCAAGTTAACTCTATATAAATGTATTATGTATAACTGAACTATTAAGCGATAGCATGCGATTGACCTTTGACATTTGACATTTGAGGACAGCAAAGTCGATTTTGGCAAGCATGTTTTACAGTTTTGTATTTATCTGTATTATGATTGCGTATAGTTATGTATCTCTCTCTCTCTCTCTCTCTCTCTCCATCTATCTATTTATCTATCTAACTATATATATATAGGTGATATTTGTATGTACTAAGTCTGTATAGTAATTATGTATATTATGTATACGTATATGTCTGTTCGTAAGTTCGATCTAAGTTCGCGTCGCAAATCGATTGCATGATCAAATGCCTCGCGCTGTGAGTTTCTTTATATATGATGCATATATGTATATTGTTTTCTTTGTGTTTTGTTTTTTGATTTGACTACTCTTTTTTCAGTTCATCAGACTCACTCCCTGTGTCCCCATCACCCGCGCCCGTGTTTCGCATTGTTCAAATAAGTGTACATTCCCCAATACCCACGCCTGCCCGGTCTATTCGTCGAGTTCTGTAAACATTGGGGCACAACATTTATTTAACGACCAAAAAAAAAATGAAAGAAAACTTTTCCCATGCGCTTTTCTGTCACTTTTTCATCATTTTTGTGGCATGTTAAACACCTTGACAAACAAATTTTAAATGATATGCGAAACCCGTTCGCCCATCATCCCTCCTCTGTCTCTCTCACACTCACATTATATTTTTTTTTCTCTTTCTCAATCTCTCTCTCTCTCTCTCTCTCTCTCTCTTTTTGTCGCTCTCGCTCTGTGTGTGTGTATTTACATTTGTCTGCACTGTGTTTGCGTTTGTGTGTGTTGCTCTTGTGTTTATGGTGTTGACGATTGCCGCCACTATCTCTCTCTCCCTCTCTCCCTCTCTCTCTCTCTGTCTCTATCTCTGGTCCTGCCACTTGTGCCGCACAGTTGAACACGGGCCTGCGTAATCCTTTTAAAAAGTAAACACACAAATACCGTAGCATATCAAATACACAATTTTCTTGTATTAAGTTCATGTACTCGCTATACTCGTAACCAGTTATCCGTTACCCGGTACCCATTACCCGTTTACCCGTTTACCCCTTTACCCGTTTACCCGTTTACTTGTTATTCCATTGCAAATTCAATTCTCTAAAGCCGACACCCATTTACCCCAACTCCGCAGCCATCCCTCCTACACTAATCCTTTTCTATATATGCAATATTTACGATATATACTTAGTCAGTTATATGCCATGCAATAAACCCATTTTGTGTTTATTCTTCTGTTGTTTTTTTTTTGTTTTGTTTGTTTGTTTGCGTTTTCTTCTCCGTTATTTGCCTAACACACGATAAACCCACTACCACAAATGCCTGGCAACTAATGCAGGGTAGAGCAGCTCTGAAAACTACTCCACTCGACATGTTTGCCCCTTACATATTTTCCCGGTTTCTGTCTGTCCGCTCCTCGGCATAAAAATAGCTTACTAAATTGTAGTACAGAGCATTCTTTAAATTCTATATAAATCTCTACCGAAATGTCTCCTTAATTTATAAATATTTTTTAATATAAATTTACAAAGGGGGAATATAATGAAAATTCCAGAACAAAATCTACAATTTTAATGATAAGGGAGTTTTGACCACTTCTTCTCTCAATTGAGTATGATTAAATATTAATTCGCATAACTACAATAATAAAGTATATCAAGTAAACGATTTACTAATCGATTGTTCAATTTAGTCAAATATGTATACATATATTTTTTCTTATAACACAGGTCGTAAGTCCCATATACACTTCCAAGTACTTTCAGGGAGACATCTGTTATTGGATTCGGTGTGACCGAATTTAATTATAATTTCACTTTGCTTTGACTGTAACTGTTGCATGCTTGTTGTGTGGCACTGTACGCTTAAAAGCTACCCGCTTTTAATTGGCCAGCAAATAAAGTTCGGCTTTTTCTTTTTTCCTTTTATGCATTGCTTTGCTCTGATTCCGCACTGAGATTTTGTGATGATTCTGTGCACTCGTTACGCAAAATGCTTTCGCCTTTCTTTGCCCAAGCCAAAATTAAGCTAAATTGGAATGTGTGTTGTATTTTTTTTTTTTTTGTATATATATACTCAGCTGATTTGCCAAATTATATAGAGTCTAAAAAAATCTCCAAAGAGAATTATATAATGAACGTGCTTTTGAAATAAATGTATTAACAACTAAAGACTAAATTCTTCTACTTTGTCTGCTCTCTTACACTCTGCTCTCTCTCTCTCTCTCTCTCTCTCTCTCTTTCTCTCACCCACTTTTGATCCAACTTGTTATATATTCTTTGGTCTCAATATTCTTTTTATCACACATACACCCACACATACACTCACACACACACACACACACACACACCCCATATTCCATATTCACAATGCCCTGCGCCCGCTTTTCTCCTCATCGAACAAAATCGACTCATTTTCAATCTGCTTCAAATTCTTTACTGTCGTTTCAATCAATCGAAATTGTAACATCTTGAAACGCTTCTTTCAATCAATCAACAAACACACAAAAACTACTACAACAACAACAACAACTACAACAACAACTGAACTAAACCCCAATTATCAAAATAACTACAACAGTTCTACCAGGTGAAGCTCAATTCTCAAATTTCTCTACTCGTATCGTATACTCTAAATAAATGTTCGTTTTCGTTCAATTCCGTTCCGTTCCGTTTTATTCCATTGTTTCTATGTGTGCGTGTATTCGTATTCGTTTCGTTTGTCTTAAAATGTTGAATACAGCAATTTGTACAGTTGCCTCATTTTCATATTGTTCCACTTTACTGTTATATACTGTTATCAAGTTGTTAGCTCATCAAACATAATTTCTTTCAAGTATATATAGACTTAATACATGATGTTCCATTTCACATCGTTCCACTTCATTGTAAATACATTCATTTATCTACATATGCAGCAGCTCATTGAAAATCCCTTGTTTCAATTTGACAATCAAAGTTGTCATATTTGACTTGTACAATTGTTTCATTTGCCATTTCATTTCACATCGTTCCACTTCATCGTAATATATATTCATCCATTCATTCGTTCATTATGAACCATTTATTCTTATAGTATAAAATCGAAGTAGCTTAGTCTCTCAATTGTAGATATGTCTCAGCCTTTGAGCCTTCCAGTGTGTATATATTACATTAATGAATAATTTTCTTATAATTATAGTTATTTTCTATTGCTGATATCGTTTTAAACATATAATATTAAGTTTTCCATGGTATTCATCAGTCACCTTTTATAGATTTATGTAATTTGTTTAGTTGACTTTAAGACTACAAATAAAATCTGAATAAATTGCGATGCGACTTCACTTTTTTTTTACCATTCTCCGTTTCCCAGGAATGTACCGGATTATTTTTCAGAAATATATATGTATAATATCTTCTTTTTTTTTTGCTGTTGAATCTGTTGCGTTTCTGGGGTTGTTTCGTTGTTTTTCGATTGTCGGTTTACCGTTGCCGTGGTCCCTGATTATTGTACACTCGTGCACAGTTTTTAATTGGGAAACTTCTGCTGCTGCTGCTGCTACTCCCGCGCGGAGCGTATTGCATTGGTATTGTCGCTGCGGGCATTGGGAACAACAACAAGGACAATAACGACAACAACAACAACAGCAGCAAATGCAACTACCAGCATCATTCTAGCCTCGTCCAAAAATTTGACCCTCTAGTTGTATATACATATGTATGGGAGTATATATATATATATATATATATGCATCGAGAGTGTTGTGGATTGAATTGAAGTTGTACCAACCATTGTACCCTTTGAAAATGGCTATAAAGGGTATCGTGAAGTTGTGCAAACATAACTGAAAGTTATGTAATGGGCAGAAGGAAGCAAACTCGAACTTATGAAGTATATGCATATTCTTGACCAGGGCCACAGCAGAGTCTATCTAACCATGTCCGCTGTCCGTCTGTATAATAAACGGATCTCAGACTAATAAGATTTGTAAAATATAAGTTATCGTTTATTTTATTTAATCGATAACTGCCTGCGGGAATATCGATACATATCCATTTCGAATGTAGGAAAAAAAATGTAAATGATACATGTTTTAAATCGAGAAGGAATACAAATGCGTGTGGGAAACAATATGTGAAATCTGCACGCAGAAAGTTTTGAATCCAATTGAAAATTAATTCAATTTAGTTAATTCCAATTTTCTGCTGGGCACATTCCTAAGCTGGAGAATATACTTTATTTATTTGGGATTATTTGGAATTGCGAACTCTTTTGTATATCCAGAGTACGTTCGTAACGTCAATTTAATATATGATGCTTATATGATCTGTTTCTGTGCCAGTCTCTCAGTCAGTTCTGGGTTGCCCAAGTATCTCTCAGAGTAGCTAATGTTCGGCATAATTTGGAAACTGAGTGTGGTGGACCTATTTCAAGGTCTCTGGCACAAGCTGATTGCAGATTGCAGGTTGCATTTGTATTTTTATTAACTTTAAAATGCTGGATCTGTGTGGTTCTATAAAATTCCTGGCGTTCGCATAGCTAACTTAGTTTTTGTAGCTAAATTAAACTTAACTTCATGTCTTAAATGTAGAATAAAATCATGCATATTAATCATCATAGTATTTTAACGTGATCTAACTTAATATACATAATATTTACTTAGTAATAAGCTTACATTTATATACGATCATTATAATTATAATTTCTAGTGTAATTAGTTTATCTGAAGAAGAAGAACATTTGTTTAAGCTTAGCCTTAGTTATTGTTCTCGTTTTGGAATGCTGTTTAATAATGAATGAAAAAAAAACTAAAAAGAAAACTGTTGATTACTTTGTTTGTTAATTTCTCGTTTTATGTTTTATGACAAACGTTGATAAACATTGATTGCTGTTTGCTGCATGTGTTACCGTTATCCAATATATATTATATATATATATATATATCCTACTACTACTACCAATCCTCATAAAAAAATAAATACATATATATATATATAAATATATATATGTAAACAAACCCTATCCAAATCAATCGACAACAACAACAACAATCGACATGAAATTCATGTAAACGTATGTATTAAAATCAAAACAAAACATTTGTTCTTGCGCTACTCTCTTTCTATCTATCTATCTATCTACCTATCTATCTATCTATTTAACTCTCTCAAACTAACCTAACCATCTCTCTAACTAATCTGCAAACTATCTCAAACTCTCACACTCACACACACACACACACACACACACATCCATATCCACATCCACACCTTGAACCTTCAAATTCTTGCAATTTCGTTGAGTCTGCGATAATTGAGGACAGCATAAGTTACTTGACTAATTTGTCGCAGTTGTTCTGTTTCTCGTTTCTCACGTGGCAGCTGCTCGACCATGTGCTCTTCAATCCCGCCCTGTGGATCTATACGCCAGCGAATGTCCAGGCACGTCTATACTCCTATCTGGCCACCGAGTTTCTCAGCGATACTCAGATCTACAGCAATGTGCGACGCGTTAGCACCGTTCTGCAGACGGTGCACACCCTCAAGTATTATTATTGGGTTGTCAATCCGCGTGCGAAGAGCGGCATAATACCAAAGGGTCTAGGTAAGTCCCAATGCTCATCACTCCTCTCTCAACTCACGCTGATGCAGCGAATCACAATCACAATCATAAATCAATCAATTCGATTTCAGATGGTCCGCGACCGGCACAAAAGGATATTTTGGCCATACGCGCCTACATTCTGCTGTTCCTCAAGCAGCTAATCATGATTGGCAATGGCGTTAAGGAGGATGAATTGCAAAGCATACTCAACTATCTGACCACCATGCATGAGGTGAGTGTCAAAGAAGCACACACAATTGAAACTTTCACCAGCAGTATCTATTTGGCTCAGAAAATACCCAATCAATCGTACAGAACTAAATCAGTTGAATTAACAATTTATAAATAAACCAGGCCCATTCAAACTTTATTAAGTTTAAAGTCAGCTCTTATGCTAATTGTTTACTAACAAGCTGGTTCCTTTAGTGTATGAGGCATTAATATCTATTTAAGATCAAGGACTTAAAAAGAGGAAGGTCGTACACTTAAAGTCTTAGATGAGAAAGAGAACAATTTGTTAAAATACGCATGAGTTGTGCTTATTCTAAGCAATTAAACGACCTAACTTTTAATATAGAATTTTAAAGGCATTTGAGAGAAGTAAGCTGATATCAAACTAAATGTGTTTCATATATTTTATTCTGTTTAGGACGAGAATCTGCATGATGTGCTGCAGATGCTCATCTCACTGATGTCGGAGCACCCGAGCTCAATGGTACCTGCCTTCGATGTGAAGCACGGCGTGCGCAGCATCTTCAAGCTGCTGGCGGCCGAAAGTCAATTGATACGCCTCCAGGCGCTCAAGCTGCTCGGCTTTTCCTCTCCGCAGCACACACGTAAGTGAAGTCGCCTGAATAATGGCCCCTTTCCAGACCATTCGCACAGCCAACCCACATACAGCTGCGGTTAAAACAATAGCAGTGCACACATATGTTTCGGTATATGTGAAAAATAGAAATACTTAAGATATTGTTAAAATGGATTTTGTTTTGCAGTTTTGAATTTTTCCGTCGTGTTGAAGATTTTGAAGAGTTTTCGATTTGCTCACCATAAAATGAGTCATATTTTTATGAAATGCTTTGAGAAGCAGCGCTACTATTATTTTGACCGCAGCTGTATATACATGCATGCATATTCATACGTATGTGTATATGGATGTAGACGTACGTGGGTAGACCTAATCCGCTCACTCCTCACTCCTCCTAACTCCGTCGCCATTTGACAAAGTGCCGTGTAATGCACATGCTCATAAATTTTTGCATGTTTCTGGTTTCTCCTCCCCGCGTTTGTGCCACTCTCGCCTCGCCGTATATAGGCGTAAGTACGATGTCATGTCGCCACACAATTTGTACACGTTATTAGCGGAACGTCTGCTGCTGTACGAGGAGTCCCTGTCCCTGCCCACATACAATGTGCTCACGAGATTATGACGGAGCACATCTCACAGCAGATATTGTACACACGCCATCCAGAGCCGGAGAGTCATTACCGCCTCGAGAATCCCAGTAAGTAATCCTTTTTAGCTTTAAGACCAACCAACCAACAAAGCAAGCAAGCAGGCAGGCAACCAAGCAACCAACCGACCAACCAACCAACCAACCAACCTCCCCCTTCAGCCTTTCTTTCTCCCCTCAAAGTTATGTCTTGTACATATTTTAAAGTTTTGCGAAGAAGCTAGTTGCCATCTCTGACCCGTTGGGATTCATTTACTATGCGATGCTATGACAGACACAGCCACGCCAAGTCTGCATTTAACACTAGGCTCATTAATTATGAGACATGAATACGAAAAACAAGTGATAGTTAGGCTTCAAATGGTTGCAAGTGTCAAGGGACTAAGACGGACTCATTCTATCTATAACAACAGATGCAAATATTTGTGCTGAAGTCACTCCTGATATATTCCAAGTTAAGTTTGCAGACATGAGTCAAGGAGTCATGGTTTTGCTAGATATTAGCAGTGAATGTAGATGTCAAAGAGAGTTTAACACGTTTATAACTTTAACATAACTTGAACATTTCGGTTGCACAGTGATACTGAAGGTGGTTGCCACATTGATACGGCAGTCGAAGCAGACGGAGTCGCTGATCGATGTGAAGAAGCTCTTTCTGCAGGACATGACGCTGCTATGCAATAGCAATCGAGAGAATCGTCGCACCGTCCTCCAGATGTCCGTGTGGCAGGAGTGGCTCATCGCGATGGCCTACATCCATCCGAAGAATACGGAGGAGCAGAAGATCAGCGATATGGTCTACTCCCTGTTCCGTATGCTGTTGCATCATGCGATCAAGCACGAGTACGGCGGCTGGCGCGTCTGGGTGGACACCCTGGCGATCGTTCACTCCAAGGTCTCCTACGAGGAGTTCAAGCTACAGTTTGCCCAGATGTATGAGCACTACGAAAGACAGCGCACAGACAACATTACCGATCCTGCCCTGCGTCAGGCGCGACCCATTAGCACCATCAGCGGCTGGGAGCGCGAGGAGCTGCAACAACAGCAAAATGGTCCAGTTGCCTCACAACAACAACAACAACAGCAGCAGCAGCAGCAGCAGCAACAGTTGCCGGCGATTAAAGGTGCTGTGCCGATAGCCTCGCTGGAGGATGTGCCCGCCGTGCAGGAGGAGGAAGTAGAAGAGCTGGAACTGCATCATCTGGATAACGTGGATGTGGAACTAACTGGCGAAGGAGCTGAAGTCCTGGCAAGCAAGGGCAGCGAATCGTGCGGCTGTGCCACAAACGGCGAAGCAGCTGAAACGCCACCAGCTGCAGAGCAGGCAGTAGAGGAACCGGAGCAGGAGCCGGAACCAGCCAATAAATCAGTAATCGCAAACATTTCCGATGTGTACAACGAGCAAATCAAAACGGACGAGGCAATGCAGAGTGCCTGCAATGGCCTCAGTTCCACGACGAGTGCCAGTCCCGAAACTGGTGGTGGCCAGGCAGCGCTCAAGGAGACGCTGCAAATAGGCGATGATCTCGAGGAACTGGAGCTGGCAACGGCCAAGGATGCCCTCGATGTGGAACAGCATGTGAAACAGGTGCTGTTGGCATCCGAAGCGGCATTGAATGACTGCAAAATGGCTGTGGATAGTGTGCTGCAGGAGGCGGAGGATTCCTCATCTGTGCTGAAGGACGAGGAAATCGAGCTGGCTGTCAATGAGGTGGTGCAGGGTGTGCTCAACTGTGAGAAGAAGACAGCGGCCCAAGACAATGTGAGTCTACTCAACAGCAAGAATCTGCTCAACAATAACAACAACAACAGCGAAGCGGAAAAAGAGAAGACCGAGCAGCAAAAGGAGGTGAATGCCAATGAGCTGACCAGTGTCAAGCCAGCAACAACCACAACAACAATTGAGAAAGAGCAACAGCAGCAGCAGCAGCAGAAAACAGCAAACAATCAAAAGACTGAAGATGCCGACAACAAGCTTAACAACAACGAGAAGCTCAACGAGGCAAGCAGCAACAGCAGCAGCAGCAGCAGCAGTCAGGAGCCAGGTGCTGGGGATCAAGAGATGAGCTCATCGTTGAGCACCACAGCGGATGAGCTGACGACATCGATGACAAACGCTAGTCCCGTGGACGAGACGATGGCGACAGCGACAGCGACACCAGAGACTGAGGAGGATGTGGTTGCCACAGCGGTGCGCGATATTGTTGAGCAGCTCATCGACAAGGTGATCGATGCAGCCGAAGCGGAAGCAAAACCGCCAATGCAAATGGAAATGCAAACGAAAGCGAAACTGAAACCAAAATCAAAACAATAACCAAAACCAAAACTGAAACCAATAACAATGAGCTACCCGCAGAGCTGCTGCAAAAGGAAGCGACGAAGCAGCTGGTGTCTGAGACAAAGACGCAAACAGAAACAAAGGCAGTGGCAGTGGCAGTGGCAGTGGCAGCCACAGCAACAGAGACAGCATCAAAGGCAACCGAGCCTCAAGAGACTCAAGCAGATCAGGAACAGGCGAGTGTAGCCGCTGTCGTCGCCGAGGAAATCGTACACGAGGTTGTGGAGGCAGCTTTGGATCTAGCCCAAGCCGCAACCGAGACCCAAAACCAAGCCGAAAGCTTAGCGGAAACGGAAACGGAAACAGTTGAGAGCCAGGAGCACGTTTCTGCCATTGTGAACGAGGTGCTCGACTCTCTGGTGACGGAGACGGTTAAGGCTGTCGAGCCGACCACGCCCACGCCAAACGACGAGCAGCCCCCGACGACAGCACTGGATGCGACCCAGAACGAGACAAAGAACGATTCAGCGACGCCAGCGGCAATTGTGGTGCGCATTAAACCCACAGAGGTGGACTCCACCACGCAGACAACACCAAAGAACGAGGCGGATGCACACAAAACTCTCGATGAGCACCTGCTGCCCGATGCCGATGCCGAGGATGATGATGATGATGAGGATGATGCACAGGATGCAGGCAACACGGCAGACGATGATGACGACGACTATGCCACAGAACAGCAACAACAGCAACAGGCAAATGCGACAACAGCAACAACAACGACGACGACATCAGCAACAACGGGCGAAGGCTCCGCACAGCTCGAAGGCAATCATTACGGTAAGTTGGGATTGGAGTTTCAATATTTAACCATATGTTTTTACCTAACAACATTTGACATTAAATAAAAATATATAATTTTAGACTCAATATTTTCAAGTTAAACACAAAGTTATTTTGAATATTGGCTTATTATTGAAATTTAAATAATTCTATCGTAAATTAAGCTTGGCATCAAAATAGGTTTATTTTATTTGCGAATATTGAATTATTTAATTTTGCCCAACTAAACTAATACAAAAATATTCTTGACTCAACGTTTTCAACTTAAAGTTATTTTGTATTGAATATTTTAGCTGAACTTAGCTGTTTTTAAAATTGTAAATGAATTAATCATTTTTGATTTTATCTTGGAACTTGTGTGTATGTATTTCTCCTATTCAGCTGGTGGTGCAACTGGTGGCGTTGAGGGAGGGAAGCAGCAGCGCTCGAAATCGGGCTCGACACGTCCGATGTTCAGTCCGGGACCGACACGTCCGCCGTTTCGCATACCGGAGTTCAAATGGTCGTACATCCATCAGCGGCTGCTGAGCGATGTGCTCTTCTCGCTGGAGACTGATATACAGGTGTGGCGCAGTCACTCCACGAAAAGTGTCCTCGACTTTGTCAACTCGAGTGAGAATGCCATATTTGTGGTCAACACGGTGCATCTAATATCCCAATTGGCCGATAATTTGATCATTGCCTGCGGCGGTCTTTTGCCGCTGCTCGCCAGCGCCACATCGCCCAATGTAAGCTAACTACACAATCACATACCCCATCCATATGTCCCATTGACTAACTGAGCGTATTTGCATTAGTCGGAGCTGGATGTCCTGGAGCCGACACAGGGCATGCCCTGGAGGTTGCTGTCTCGTTTCTGCAGCGACTCGTTAATATGGCCGATGTTTGATATTTGCCACATCGCTGAACTTTGGCGAACTGGAGGCCGAGAAGAACATGTCCAGTGGCGGCATTTTGCGACAGTGCCTGCGCTTAGTATGCACCTGTGCCGTACGCAACTGTCTCGAGTGCAAGGAGCGTACTCGCTACAATGTTGGCTCCTTGGCACGCGATGTGCCCGGCGCGGCGCATCTTCAGGCGCTCATCCGTGGCGCTCAGGCCTCGCCAAAGGTATACCTCACACACTTACACACACACACACACACATATATATATATATATATATATATAGTCAAAGATCTCGACACGACTTACATTTGACAAACACTGCTCTTCTAGAACATTGTGGAGTCAATCACCGGTCAATTATCACCCGTCAAGGATCCAGAGAAGCTGCTGCAGGACATGGACGTCAATCGTCTGCGTGCCGTCATCTATCGCGATGTGGTAAGCAATTTCACTTCCACTTGTTGCGTTTTATTCGATTACAAGCTGTTCCATTTCAAGTTGTTTCATTCGCATTGTCTCATCCAAAGTCAGCTCATTTTTTAATTAATTATTTCAAAGTTCTGTTTTCAATGTTCATCATTCGTTTTATTCACAATGCTTTCATTCCAAATATTCCATTTCGAATTGCTAATTCTGTTTTTCAGTTGTTAGTAGTTATTCGAAACAAGTTTCATTTTGATATGCGCCATTCCATCGTTATCCCATTTATTCCATTCGCAGCTGCTTCATTTCAGCATATTTACGATCTTATTGACTGATTTTACTTTTTTTGTCTCTTCCACTCTCTCTCTCTCTCTCTCTCTCTTTCTGTGACAGGAGGAAACGAAACAAGCACAATTCCTATCGCTGGCGATCGTTTACTTCATTTCGGTGCTGATGGTATCGAAATATCGCGATATTCTGGAACCGCCCGCAGAGCCGCAAGTTCAGCGTCAATCGCCGGTACTGCAACGCGGCAGTTCGGGGGGCAGCGGTAAGTGTTGCAAGTTAAGAGCTAATAGATCTGAGCTATCTCTATATATATATATATATATATATCCACATATATATTTATATTTATATGTACAACACGAAATATGAAATTAACTCGTACCTGACGGCATTTGCCACGATTTTGCGATGAGTTTTTGAGTTCGAAACTTATCATTTTGCTCGGGCGGGTTCCTGATTTGCTTTCTGAAGTTTCAGTTTTCTTAATTTTCGTTTCGCATTTCTCATGCGTTCCATTTGCTTTGCTAATTCGCGACTGTCGCTCGTCCTTGGTCTTTGTCTGTGTCTCTGTTTCATTTTATTTCATTTTGTTTCATATTGTTTCGTTTTGTTTGCTGCACCAAAAACAACACAATCGTTTATTGGTTCTATCTCTATCTATCTCTCTCTCTCTCTCTCTCTCTCTCTGTCTATCTCTCTAACTATATATAAATATTTATCTCTTCGTCTTTCTCAAAGATTAAATTGAATATATTTTGTGTTCCATTCAGGCGGTCCATTTTCTTGTGTCTTCTGAGACAGTATTTTTTGATTCATTTTCGTTATTGCTTTTTTTCCAGTTTTCTTTTATTTTTTTGTTAAATTTATATTGGAACTTTTGGTTGCTTTTGCATTCGATTTGTGTTTGAACAGCTGTGTTAAGCGAGTTTTTACATTTGTTAAACGGTTGTAGAAACTCACTGCCAGCCCACTAGTAATCTTGACAGCACCACCACAACCACAACCAACGCCAATGACACCACCAACCACCACCACACGTTTGAGTCATTTCAGCCCATGTGTGTGTGTGTGTGTGTGTGTGTGTGTGAGTGTGTGCGTGTGTGTGTGTGTGTGTGGAAGTATGTGAATCTTATTTCGATCGAAGCGAAAGGCGCACTTTGCATCGGTGACGACACCAACCAACTAACCTTTGACCCACAACAAACTAACCCCCCAACCACCCCCTCACCCATTTTTATATGTACCACTTAATCATTAGCTTTTAAGAACACTCTCATCAGATTCCATTGTTGGAATACTATTCAGTTTTTCTGTGTTTCTTTCTTCGTTCCGTTTTCTAATGATTTCATTTCACGCTGCTTTTTCGGATTTATTGTACAAAACCAAAAAAAAAATCCAAAAAAAAACCAACAAAAAATATATAAAAATATACCAAAACCAACATATGTAATTAAATACCAAATTAAAACTTATAAAATTATAATAACAACAACAACAACAAAAATGCTCGCCACGTCACCATAACTGCCCCTCCCAACCATGCAAACCCATTCTCTCTCTCTCTATCTCGCTCGCTCTCTACCCGTTTGTGTGTGTGTAAATATGAAATTCCAACATCCCAAAATAAACAATCGATAACAACAATCGATAACGACAATCGATAACAACAATCGCCAATCATTAGAAGCCGCCAGCGCGCGTCCCTTGTTCCCACAATGGTCGCATCACGTCTATCCACAATTTCTGCCCGAATCACATCAGAATCATGTGGCCGCCGCCAACATGCAACAGCAGCAGCAACAGCAACATCACCAGCAACAGCAGCAGCAACAACATTACTATCAACATCAGCAACAACATCAGCAACAACAACAGCACAACAATCACAGCCATCATCATATGGCCGCCGCCTACTATCAACATCAGCAACAGCAGCAGCAGCAGCATCAGCAACAGCAACATGCCAATGCACAGCAGCAACAGTTGGGCAACATTTCGCCACCACCACCGTTGGGCGGACCACACTCGTCCAGCTCATCGGCCAGCTCCACAGCGACATCCCAGCCAGCGTCGAGTTCATCGTTGTCCTCGCTGGCCTCGCAGAGCCAGCAGCAACAGTTGCCTGCCTCAACAGGGCTGCATCGCCAGCAGCTGCACAAGCATCAACAGCAACAGCAACATTATCATCCACATCAGCCGCACTACGGGCTGATCAATGGCCATCAGCAGCAGCAGCAGCAACAGTTGCTTAATGGCAAGCATAACCACTATGGTGGTCAGGTGGAGAATGGCACCACCGGTGGCGTTAACTATCATACGCATCCACATGCCATATGCGCAGCATCCAAATGAACGGGGAGCAACAGCAACAGCAGCAACAGAACGGTTTGGAGCATCATCATGCAGCTGTTGCTGGCGCAGTTCTATTGAATGGTCATGCGAGCAGCAACAATGGCAATAGCAATGCTGCCAGCAGCAATAATGGCAACAGCAACAGCAACAGCAATGGCAATAGCAACAACAATAATACCAACAGCAGCAGCAACAGCAGCAACAGCAGCGGCAGCAACATGCGAAATCTGCGCAATGGTGGAACGGCAACAACAACAACGACAACAACATCACTGCCGCCGCTGCTGCTGCTGCTGCTGCCGCTGGTGGCGGCGGTGGCATGAACATGAACATGAACATGAACATGAACATGGGCATGAACATGGGCATGGGCATGGGCATGAATATGGGCATGGGAATGGCTGGCATGGGCGGAATGGGTGGATTGGGGATGGGATTGAGCGATGGCGGCGCTGCATATAAAACGAATGCCATCAATAACAATTATCGCTACAATGGACAACGCAATGCAAATGTTGCTGGCTCTGGAACAGGTATCGCTCGCTTTGAGTGTCGTAGTGCATAGTTTATGTCACGCTCTCTCTCTCTCTCTCTCTCTTTTTCTATCTAACTCTATCTCTTTCTCTTTCTCTATAAATATATATTTTTATATATGTATATACTTGTATATGTAGTTACTATAAGCTTTTTCTCCATCCACCTAATTCTCTTTAGCGCTCTGTTGCTTTCTCTCTCTATCTCTCTCTCTCTCTCTGTCTCTCTGTATTTTATATATAGTCAACACTTTTTCCAGTAGTTTGTTGCCTCACTGCTTCTTTAGCATTTCGTTTCGTTGCGTTTCATTCCATTTTTTGTTTTGTTTTGTGTGTGTTTTTTTTTTTTGATTTTCTGTTTAATTCCGTTTACTTTTCACTCTCATTTCATACTCTGATTTTGCCTCTCAATTTCTAACTTTAGCTGTAGCTGCTACATATATAGATACGTACATATAGATTCCTATATGTATATCTTAAGTTCTTAGACAACTCGTGCGCTATCCTTCTCTCTCACACACACTCGGTCGCTGGCTGCTTCCGTCTCTTTCTAACCGCTAGATTATGTATATGCTAATGCGCTTTTTATTTCAAATGCAATTCGCGCATTTTGTCGTAATTCTTTTATGTACTTTGCCTGCGTGTATCTGTGTGTGTGTGTTTGTTTGTATATATATATATAGGTGTGCCTGTGTGTGTGTGTGTGTGTGTGTGTGTGTAATTAATCACAATTGTCCTTCACATACGTATTGATAGCCAGCAATTGATGATCAGTGTAAATTGGCATAATTACACGCACTCGTCTCGTTTTTCAATTTTCATTTTTATTCTGCTTTCCTTTTTTATTGTTGTCGAATTTAAATTTTTCATTTATGCGAACAAAGAGTGTCTTTAAATTACATTCAGCTTGCATTCACTGTATGCCATTTTGGTATAATATAATTGAATAGCAATCTGCTTTAATTTATGGAGAAAATATTCCAAATGAACACAAAAAAAAAAATAAAATTATATACAAACCAAAAATATGTATAAATAGTCCTTCCCCGTTCACATGATGAAAACTTCGTTTGATGTTAAACTTCCTGATCCACGTTGCTTTCAATGGCAATGCTAAATAACAAATTTGATTACAATGCTCTCTTCTTAATCAGCTGAAGTACGTTTGTGGTATTTTTCTGATGAGTACACTATGCAACAAAACTGTTAATTGCTGTTCACTTTTATCTGAACGAACCCTTTTTTGCTTTGATGCTTAGTCCACTCTTAAGTGCAGCTCAACTAAAACTGTTTTTTTCTTCATGAAATGTGTATTGTTTGCCTTTTTGTACCAATAAATAAAATAAATAAATAACTCGACTCTTTAAACAATTTTTTTTTGTTAATATTTTGCACAATGCACAATTTTTTACAAATATTTGTATTTGTTTACTTATTTCTTTTAATTGCGGCTGTTTTGCAATTTGTTGATGGCCTTCAAAAGCCAATCGACGACAATTATTTTTATGTTTGACCAAATTTGATTAAATTGTCTCTTTTTTTGTGTGTTAAATGTCCTGTCGCAAAAGTATTCCTTTAATATTTGCAAAAATGTTGAATCGATTTAAATTGTTGATATGAAGAATGACATTTGCTAATTTCGCTGTTGACAAGCGAAGCAAAGAAAATGCAAAAATCAAAATACATACAGTCGAGTGTGTGTATATGTGTGTGTGTGTCTGTGTGTGTGTGTCTGTGTGTGTGTGTGTGTGTGTGTGAGGTCATGTGCGAAAATGTTATCCATTTATTCTCTTAAAAACTGCAATCTATCTTTGAAGCTAGACACGACACACACACACAGACACACACACACACACAGACACACACACACACACGCTAAAATATATTCTCAGTACAGTTACAATGACGCTCACATTTTTGGCAGAGAGGGGTAGCCAAGGGGTGCGGGTTGGCTGCTGTGCCCAGCGGCTTTCGCATGTCATTTTCATGTGCCGTCAGCACAAATTACATTTCATTTATCTTCATTTGCACAAAGACACCAAAGCACACACACACACACACACGCACACACATAGACATTGAAGTTGGCCAAACTGTGCTGCAGTCCAAGTGGAAAAAACAAAAATCTAATTCGTTAATTTTTCACCAGGCGATCAAAACGAATTAAATGAAAATTTTGCAGTTGTTTTCCATTTTAGTGGAATGGGGCATAAAATTTATTTGGCAGACAGGACATAAAAGAAACAACAAAAAGGTAGAAGAGAAAAAAAAAACAAAAAAAAAGAGAGAGAAGGACATGCAACACGCGTGCATTTTCCAAATGGATGCCAGGACATACACGTACACACACACACACACACACACACACACACACGCACACACTGGCACACCTACCACACATTATTAATGGCAGTGACAAAAATGTAAATTAGTCGCACAAAAAAGCAGCAAATGAAGCACCGAAAATATAACACGGGCATAATTTATATAAATGCAAGAGACTGAGAAGAGGAGAAGGGAAGTAATACTCTGTGGGAAGGAAAATGTTGGGCAACGAGCGGTGTGAATGGGAGGGGCGGTGGGGAGGGAGGGGCAGCTGTAAAAGCCGATAACACGCTTTCAATGTTGAAACAAAAGCAATTTGTGGCCAGGCACACACACACACACACACACACACCCTCGCCGCCACTCTCTCTCTCTACTCTCTCTCGCTCTCTCTCTCTCAGCCATAGTGGAAATTTTACAAATTAAACACACGTACAAACACAGACACACATGCCATAAAAAAGCAGCAGCTCGAGTGTAATAAAATGTGTAGCATACTTAGCAGCGCAGGCCATAAATTTCAATTAATACGTTAATCAACACTGTAAAACAGCTAGGCAGAGCAAATAAAAACATAAAAACTTAAAAAGTGAAAAAAGCGACCGCCCTGCAATTTGGCTAATGAGTTGGGCACACACACACACACATAGGCACTTGCAGATACTTTTGTATCTGAAAATTTAATTATATATCCACAAGCTTTACAAATTACAAATTTACGACCGGGCTAAACTGGAAATACAAATTCACTCTTATCTGTGGCAACTTTTGAAGCAGACTAGTATATAAGTGCAGCAGAGAGAGAGAGAGGGGGAAAGAACACATTTTGAACTAGAGATTAGCTGGCAGCATGTGAAAAAATAAACACCAAAAGCTGTTGAAAGTAGTTGCAAATTATTAATATGATGCGAACAGCTTCGTTTAACTTGGTCAGCTGGCAAACTTATTGCCCCCGTATGTGTGTGTGTGTGTGTGTGTGTACTTTGGTGTGCATATATTTTAATGCCGTTTGACTTATTAATGTACAAGTCAAGTAGTTGGACAGCTCAGCACCTTTAAAATTTCACACATATGGCACGAAATCAAGGTTTAAATTGAGGTTGGCAATTTTATTAAGCTTTTTAACTGAATGCCTTCTATAGGTGAACAAGGCTTTCAAGTCTCGGACACTGGCAGCTTAACAACTAAGTTCCACTGTGAAAGGCTTAATTAACCGATATGATTTCAATAAACAAACGCAAAAATTTAATTAGAAAACGTATGTACACAGAGAACCTGCACAGAGCAACCATTATTTCTACAGAGCATATTTATTGAAGCGAACCGGCATATAAAAGCTAATATAGAGCAACAAGAAATGATATGAAACAGGTAACAGCGACTATGTTAGACACGCCGCAGATTATATAGCCTGGTATTAAATAATAATAATAATTATATAATATTCAGATAATGACATATTCAAAGTGCGCATACAAACAGGCAGATAGTTTGAGGGACCTATATCGATGCTTATAGTAATGCTGATCAAGAATATAAATACATTTTGGTTTCGGATACGTCTTTTGCAATGCCATACAAATTAGAATACCCTTCACAAAGGGCAAAGACAAAATAAATTGAAGAGCCAAGCATATTTCCAAAGACTTTCCTAGATACTTATTTCAGTTGACTTGTTGTAAATGACTCCTGAGTGTTTGCTCTGTGAGTATGTGTGCATGTGTATGTGTGTGTGTGTGTGTGTGTGTGTGTGTGTGTGTGTGTGTGTGTGTGTGTGTGTGTGTGTGTGTAGTAATTCTTTGAGTTTGAAGAGCATTGCTTTGGTCTTTGAGTTTGATTTATATTCTCTTTATTTTCTTGTTGGTCGATGTGTGCACAGCTCCGAGTGTTTATTTATCAGATTCAAAACATACTATATACAAATGTATTTTATACTTATATACTTACATGTTCGGCAGCAATTTTTATGTCAACTTCTTCTGTACTGCAGTTGCGTGCCGACGTAACTGCAAAAGATGGAGAAGAATATTGATTTAATATTTGTACAATTTTTGTTAAATATATATTTCATCTTTTTCGCAACATTTAACTGTTCGATACTATGCCTGGTTATTGTTTCGTTTTCTGCACAGGCGGTCGCCAGATTCAGGACAGCGATTACGAGATTATCGTCGTCGATGAGAACAATCCCTCAGTGCTGGCGGATAATGATTCCCACTCCAGTGGACCGCCATCCATAAAGGTGAGTATTATGGGAAGAGTCTTCATCTCTCTCTCTCTCCCTCGTCTCTCTCTCTCTCTCTCTATATATATATATATATATATCTCTCTCTTTAAGTACTTCAGATGTGTGAGAGTTTGGTATGCATGTGTTTGTGTTTGAGAGTTTGGTGTTTGAAGTGAAATTTGTGTGACTGGGCAAACTCTTTTAAACTAAGTACGACAGGCGGGTTTAAAGGGGACATATCTTGGTTTCTGGCAACTTCTCTCTCTCTCTCTCTCTCTCTCTCCCCTCTCTCCCTCTCACACACACTCTCTATCTTCAATTCGTTAATGTTTTTATTGCTAAGCACAAGTTGAGTTTAGTTTTTAAACACTCTGCATGGCGGTTTGAATGCCACTTTAGTCGAATGAAAACAAGTAGAAACTACCTTAACTTTTAAAGTATGAGTGTGGCTGAGTGAAATACATAAGTGCGTATGTGTGGACGAGAGAATGTATGTTAGCTTATTAAGGAATTGTAACAACAATAAACGAAAATCAAACTGAACAACAATGAAAAAATTCATTTGCATGTTTTGTAAAAATTAAACACTAAAACGAAACAAATCAAAATCAATCAAACTCAAAAACTGTCACAGGCTCATAATAACAATAACAACACTCAGACAACAACTGCAACAACAACAACAACAGCTACAACAACAACAACTGTAAAATCCACAACAACAACAACAACAACAACTAAAGATAAAATCAAAATTCAACAACAACCATTGTCACCACCCAAGCCAATGGTGCCACAAAAGTTACCAAAGGTAAAACGAACAAAATATCTATAGACAAAAAAAAAAACACCACACACCAAAAATAATTCCACCCCAATGCAAAATTGCAATGATTTGACAACAACAGCTACAAGCAGTCAACTCACCCCACTCACACACTCACATAAACACTCACGTACAGCCACAACAACAACAACAACAACTTTTTGTACCGCTACCAGTCACCAAAACACTAACAACCAACTAACAAATCCATTCGAAAAATGTATTGCACCTCCAATAATCGAACTAGCACTCACACTCGCACTCACACTCACACTCGTACTCGCACTCACACTCGTACTCACACTCGTAAAACACTCGTTACACACACACACGAATAGATTCGAGGAAAATAAGGTAATCCGAGTTTTAGAGACTGCAATAGTAAAAGATAAATAGTAAAAAAAAAAAGAAGAAAATTCTCGTGTGTAAGTAAAGCAGCTAAGAGAAATTGGCAAAGCCAAAGACTTTCAGCAATAAGTGAAGCGAGAAGCTTTTAAGCACTTGCCAACAAACAAACTGAAATGAAAAACGCAAAGAAAAATAACTGCCACAAACACCGTTGGAGTGTGAAAATTAAAGCAAAAAGTTACAAGCCAAGTAAATCGATAAGCTAAGAAAGCAGCTTCACTGAAAATGAGAACTAAAAGGGCATGGGAAACAGACAAAACGAGCAGCGCTTTAAGCATTTGCATGTCTTTTTTACATTTACATTTGTTTTTTCACTGTAGCTATAAAAATGTGTAATTAATATTTGTCTTATATCGATTTAGCTTCTGTCTCACTCTTTCACTCTGCAAGGCTGTCTTGAATGATATTTGGGCATATCATTTGAAATGCATAACGCTTATAGAGATTTTATTCATGAGTGTTTTTGTGTGTATGTTCATCGGTAAATCATTCACACACACACACACTCACACACACACACACACACACACACACACACATCATCACCGCTTTACTCGTTTCATTTATTTGTTCATATAATTATCGCTGATGCGAGTTTCCGAGAATAAAAAGTGCGACTTTTTCTTTATCCGTTCACTTCTACCACAATTTGTTAGCTTCTATTTGTTGTTGCATTCAATGTTTGCAGTTTGTTCGACTTTTCTGCAATTTAATTTCTTTCCTTTTTTTGTTGCATTGCATTACTGTGAGCTGAAAACAGAAATGCCAAACAGTAAGTCCAAATTGAAGCTGTGAATAGTGCATTAAATGAGTGTGTGCTGGCAGGTGTTAAATGGAATCAGATTGGTAGTTAAAACCATAAGTAATCCTTGGATATAATGAGCAATTCCTTCTACCCGGTTTATGTGTACTTAAATCATATTTTGCACATTATCATATTATGCGCGTTTTAATGATTTGCGAACTTTAATTCCAAGCTTTTCTCTAAGCTGCCGTTTTTGTGATTTGAAATCAATCTCTAAATTATTAATGGGTTTTTACAGATAAATAAATGAAGCATGAATTTCATTATAGATGTGATAACTCTGCTTTTATATATAATATGAATGATTTCAGCTCAACTCTCAGCGAACTTTCAGGGGAAATGTGTGTTTTCTCTTTGTGCTCTTAAAAATGCCTCACCGATCTATTGAACTATATAGCTTGTGAATTACAATTTAATTAATGGGTATATACAAGTCGGCAGATGCTCTTTTTCTCGTTTTCGTTTTGATTTTGGTTTTAGTTTAGAACTAACCAATTGAATTGCCATTAAATGGAATCAATAAATAATTTCGATATCTATGCACACACAATACACGCACACACACACACACACATAAAGCACACACAATACACACAAACACACACACACACACACACACACACAATTTGATTCCGCTGCGTGCCACATGATTTGTCGTGTGTCTCTTGGATTTGTTTGTGTGGGTCATCTTTGATTTATGTATGTTAATGTCTATCTATATGTCATACAATTAGTATTACAACTAGAATAACAATACGTTCTCATGCACACTGTCAGACACACACACACACACACACACACACACACACACAAGGACACGCGTACAACTCTTGGCTTTTATCTTGAGTGCAGACAACGTTTCTTGTTCCGGTTCTAGGCTCTTAATGAACTGCTTGCATTATTAATACAGCAAATCCATTGCCACCCCCTTTGGCCAATTCCCAGTTTATTAATACACACACACACACACACACACTCACACACACATTAATGGAAATACACACATGTGCATGTTCTGGCTGCTGCCACTTTCCACTTTCAATGTAAAACCCATTTTCATTATTTCCCCTGAGCATGCAAATGATTAGCATAGCTCCAAAAAATAAATTTAAATTCAATAAGTCAGTCAAAAAAACATAAATTTGTATATATATACATATATATTCAGTCAGTGTGTACATATCTTCTTCTTGGCTCATCTTCATATTTTGGCAGCAAGCTGAAATTTGCGTTTTGCGTGTCGTTCAAAGAGATGGCGATTGATTTCGCTTGCTGCACAGGACGTACTGGACATGCACCTTATTGTGTAGGCGCAACAGCTGTCACACACACACTCGCACACACACACACACACACACACACACACACACACACATAGAATCAGACAGGCAGCTGTGCTAACACCTACTTGTGTGCTTCACATCTTATTGTTTTTGTGTTTGACAGTTGACATTTGTCAAATTTTGTCACATGGCCATCCGTTTGAAAACGTTTCGCAATCCAACCCCCACCCTCCACTCAACCTCCCAAACGGCACTTCGCTCCTGTCTGTTTGTCCGTTATGTCCATTTGGCCTAATGCCTTTCGGATGAGCTGAGTTACGTAATGCTGAAATTTGTTTTTTCAAATGGGTTGGGTAGAGTTGGGGTGATTTGCCTTTTATGCAAATCACTGCCAGACACAACAAGAGGGCAAATGTAGAAGTGAGGGGATTGTGGGGGGGGGGGGGTTGTTGGTAGATCTGCAGATAACATTTTGTGCGTGGCGTTGACAAATGCATGTGTTGACAGGGACACGGAGAGGGACACTGGCGGACGTGAGGACTTCGTGCCTGGTTGGTCAACACACAATTTGGGCGATGGATGAGCTCTTCTGCTTTTCGCTCAGCACTTTTGATTTATTGTTGAAATGTGCATAATTAATGCCAAATGATATCCCAACGTATACACACACACACACACACAGCACGCACACAGGGACGAGCACATGTGCACATATCATGTCACTAGTCAAAGTGCTGTTTAAATAACGATATTATCAGTGCGAGATTTAAAACAATAGAGGCCAATGTCAAAACGTTTAGCAACGATAACAAATCGATTATCCAAACCAGACAGCTATCGACTGTTTGACCATGGTCATCTCCATCGGGCGCACTACCAGTCACTACCAGGCATCCCCCAACAAACCCACTTATGCACCAGGTTCATTCACTCCACACTCCACTCCACTCCACTCGTTGTAATGTGTACCGCACTTGAAACACATTTCGATCGAAACATACACACACACACACACACATAGTCACACACACACGCGCACACACACACACACGCACACCAACTCACATATAATGCTTTTGATTGGCTAAACTGATTGAAACATTTCCCTAATACTCAAATCAATGTCTATTCCTTGTCAAATGCTAACCAACGCCTGCGTGCAGAGCGTGGACTCGGATGTGGTGTCCTTGAACATGAACTCGACGGAGAATGAGGTGCCCGAAGTTGAGTCCTCCAGCGATATACTCGCCGATGATCACAAGCCGAGCAACTCGAACGATGAGAGCTGGACGGATGTCAATTTGAATGAAGATGCCGCAGTGCTGGCAGCTGCGAGCGCTGGCATCGTTGTGGGTCTCGTCGATGCCAGCGATAGCAGCAAGCATGAATCGCAGCACGCACAACAGCAACACCAACAACAACAACAGCAGCAGCAGCAGCAGCAGCAACAGCAACAACATCAGCAACAGGGCGGCATGATCGTAGGCACTGAGCGTGGCGATAAGCCGGACTCGGAGATATCAGTAGTGCGGGTGCCCGATAGCTATGGTAGTGCGGCCAGTGGCAACAGCGCTACAGCTGTCAGCAGCGCACAGCAGCAGCAGCAACAGCAGCAGCAGCAGCAACTGCAGCAGCAGCAGCAGCAGCAGCAGAGATCGCGACCCGATGAGCTGCCAATGAAACCGCCGGCACTCGTTGCCCAACTGCCGCTGACGACGCCATCGCGGGAGGCGAGTCTCACACAGAAGCTGGAGATTGCCCTGGGTCCGGTGTGTCCGTTGCTGCGCGAAATAATGGTTGACTTTGCGCCATTCCTCTCCAAGACGCTGGTCGGCTCGCACGGCCAGGAGCTGCTGATGGAGGGCAAAGGTCTGACCACATTCAAGAATTCGCACTCTGTTGTCGAGCTGGTGATGCTGTTGTGCTCCCAGGAGTGGCAGAACAGTCTGCAGAAGCATGCCGGCCTCGCATTCATCGAGCTAATCAACGAGGGTCGTCTGCTCTCTCACGCCATGAAGGATCACATTGTGCGCGTCGCCAACGAGGCCGAGTTCATTCTAAATCGCATGCGTGCCGATGATGTCCTCAAGCATGCTGACTTTGAGTCCCAGTGCGCCCAGACTCTGCTCGAGCGACGCGAGGAGGAGCGGATGTGCGATCATCTGATAACGGCGGCCCGTCGCCGGGACAATGTCATCGCCAGCCGGCTGCTGGAGAAGGTGCGCAACATCATGTGCAATCGCCATGGAGCGTGGGGTGATGCCAATGGAATGTCGGCTGCCATAACGGTGAGCGGTGGCAAGGGCACGTATTGGAAGCTCGACGCGTGGGAGGATGATGCGAGGCGTCGCAAGCGTATGGTCCAGAATCCGAGCTCCTCCATCCACAAGCGACGCTCAAGGCGGCACTGGAGAATGGCGGACCCGAGGATGCCATTTGCAGACACGCGATGAGTTCCACACCCAGATTGCAGTCTCACGGTCGCATCCGTCGGCACAGCACAACGGCGAGCTGCTCGACGATGCCGAGCTCCTGATTGAGGATCGAGAGCTCGACTTGGATCTGACTGGGCCGGTGAATATTAGCACCAAGGCGCGCTTAATAGCGCCGGGCCTCGTTGCGCCCGGCACGGTGTCCAGTACCAGCACCGAGATGTTCTTTGAGGTGGACGAGGATCATCCAGGGTTTCACAAGATCGACGCAGAGGTGCTCAAATACTGCGATCACTTGCATGGGAAATGGTATTTCTCCGAGGTGCGTGCGATCTTCTCGCGTCGCTACCTCCTGCAGAATGTCGCCCTGGAGATCTTCTTGGCCAGTCGCACCTCCATCCTGTTCGCATTTCCCGATCAGCACACCGTCAAGAAGGTGATCAAGGCACTGCCACGCGTCGGCGTCGGCATCAAGTATGGCATACCACAGACACGGCGTGCCTCAATGATGTCGCCGCGACAACTGATGCGCAACTCGAACATGACACAGAAGTGGCAGCGACGCGAGATCTCCAACTTTGAGTATCTGATGTTTCTCAATACGATCGCGGGACGGACGTACAATGATCTTAATCAGTATCCCATCTTTCCATGGGTACTGACCAATTACGATTCCAAAGATCTCGACCTCAGCCTGCCGTCGAATTATCGTGATCTATCGAAACCCATCGGTGCCCTAAACCCATCACGTCGCGCCTACTTTGAGGAGCGCTACGAGAGCTGGGACAGCGATACAATACCACCATTCCACTATGGTACGCACTATTCGACGGCCGCTTTCACCCTCAACTGGCTGGTGCGTGTCGAGCCGTTTACAACCATGTTCCTGGCACTGCAGGGCGGCAAATTTGATTATCCGGATCGTTTGTTCTCGTCCGTTTCGCTCAGCTGGAAGAATTGTCAGCGTGACACGTCCGATGTGAAGGAACTGATACCCGAATGGTATTTCCTGCCCGAAATGTTCTACAACGCATCCGGCTATCGGCTGGGACATCGAGAGGATGGCGCCCTGGTCGATGATATTGAATTGCCACCATGGGCCAAAAGTCCCGAGGAGTTCGTCCGCATCAATCGCATGGCCCTCGAATCGGAGTTTGTCTCCTGCCAGCTGCATCAGTGGATCGATCTGATATTCGGTTACAAGCAGCGCGGCCCCGAGGCGATACGGGCCACCAACGTCTTCTACTATCTCACCTACGAGGGCAGCGTCGATCTTGACGGTGTTCTCGATCCGATGATGCGCGATGCGGTTGAGAATCAAATACGCAACTTTGGCCAAACGCCCAGTCAACTACTGATGGAACCGCATCCGCCGCGCAGCTCAGCAATGCATCTGTCCCCGATGATGTTCAGTGCAATGCCCGAGGATCTATGCCAGATGCTCAAGTTCTATCAGAACTCACCGGTCATTCACATCTCGGCGAATACGTATCCGCAGCTATCGCTGCCATCTGTTGTCACCGTCACCGCTGGCCATCAGTTTGCCGTGAATCGCTGGAACTGCAATTACACCGCATCCGTCCAGAGTCCCAGCTATGCCGAATCACCGCAATCGCCGGGCTCCAATCAGCCGCTAACCATTGATCCAGTCCTGGGTGAGTTACAGTTTCTCAATCTGACATTTTCAACTTGTTTGCACTAATGTGGAACTGGTTGTCAACTCTCTTTCTCTTATTTGATATCCAATTTCACTTGCATTCCACATTATTCAGCTGTGCATGGCACCAATAACAATAGCAATGCAGCGAGCCGTCGTCATTTGGGTGACAATTTCAGTCAAATGCTGAAAATACGCTCCAATTGCTTTGTGACCACCGTCGATAGTCGTTTTCTCATCGCCTGCGGCTTCTGGGATAACAGTTTTCGTGTGTTTGCCACCGAGACGGGTAAGTGACCCACTTTGTCCACAATTGTACATCCGCCACAACTGTTCTTCCCTTTTGGCATTTGGCATTTGTTCTTCTCTATTTTTGATTCCTTAGCGAAAATCGTGCAAATCGTCTTTGGGCATTTTGGCGTCGTCACCTGCATGGCCCGATCCGAGTGTAATATTACGTCGGACTGTTATATTGCATCCGGTTCGGCGGATTGTACGGTATTGTTATGGCACTGGAATGCCCGTACCCAGAGCATTGTCGGTGAGGGGGATGTGCCAACGCCGCGCGCAACTCTAACGGGACACGAACAGGCAGTCACCTCGGTGGTCATCAGCGCCGAATTGGGACTCGTTGTGTCCGGTTCAACGAGTAAGTTGCTCGCAAACACTTTGTTGCTGCTCAGTTTTAACTTTTATCTAACACTTGCTCTCTCTCTCTCTCTTTCTCTCCCCTCTCTTCCTCTCTCTTTCTCTCTCTCTCTCTCTCTCTCTCTCTTCCCTTCTTAGATGGCCCCGTTTTGATACACACCACGTTTGGCGATTTGCTGCGCTCGCTGGATCCGCCCGTTGATTTCCACTCGCCGGAATTGATAACGATGTCGCGTGAGGGTTTCATCGTTATCAACTATGACAAGGGCAATGTGGCCGCCTATACCATCAATGGCAAAAAGTTGCGCCATGAAACGCACAATGACAATCTGCAGGTAAGCACTATTTAATCTTCTCTCTCTATCTCTCTATTCGCTACTCGTTACTCGTTTCATTTTTATTCATTCGTTTCGATTTCTGACGATGTCCCTCTTTCTCTCTCTTTCTCCCTCTCTCTCTCTCTCTCTCTCTCTCTCTCAGTGCATGCTGTTGTCGCGCGATGGCGAATATCTGATGACTGCCGGCGATCGGGGCATCGTTGAAGTGTGGCGCACTTTCAATCTGGCACCGCTCTATGCCTTCCCCGCCTGCAATGCGGGCATACGCTCGCTGGCGCTCACTCACGATCAGAAGTAAGTGTAGTGTGTAATGCCTCATGTCATGCCTTAAGCACACTTTTCAGATAAAAAAAACAGTTATCGATAATGTTCGACGGTGTCAAGAAAGAAAAAATTTACCTATAAACGCCATAAAGGCGAGAAGAATAATTCAGAACACTTTTGCTTCTCAGCAGACCTTTTTGTTTTTAGGTTCAACAAACGAAATAGATTGCAATTTCACTAGCGCAATTTTTCGTCGATCTGTAAACTGGGCTTGAAAAACAAAATAACAAAATAAATAAACCAAATCATTACTACTTGTAATCATTTGCTAACATCTAACATCCCATTCTCTGCTCTCAACAGATATCTGCTCGCTGGCCTGTCAACTGGATCGATAATTGTGTTCCACATTGATTTCAATCGGTGGCATCATGAGTATCAGCAGCGCTACTAAGCTGCCTTCCCGTTCCACATCCACATTCCACGCACAGACACACACGCGCGCGAGTGAGTGAGTGAGATGGCTGACAGGCAAGTAGCAAGAGCGGCGCAGCAACAACAATGTACTTAAAGAAAGAGAGCGCAGATGTTTGTTTGTTTAGTTGTTTGTATTTTCATTTTATTTGATCATTATCGTTAGACATCTTACAACAATTCTAGGCTAGTAAGCAAAACAAAACTATATTCTTATTTTCTGTTTTCTGTTTTTTTTTTTTTTTTGTCTAGTATTACTTATAAAATAGCATATTACCTAGTATGTTGGTGTGAGCCAGTCAAAAAACAGCATTTTTTACTAGTTATACGGCAAGTAGAATGTTAAGTTAACGAGAACAGAAAAAAAAGCAGAACACAACAAGCAATCGGCTTAAGTTGAGTAGTTTTAATAAATATGACAAAAACAAAACAATAAATAAAAGAAAAAAAAAGAGTTAGTGTTTATAAAACGCAATAAGCAGTTAATGAAACTTAAACAAGAAACATCAAATAAAATAAAATCAAAGAAACTTAAATAATAATGTAGGAAAAGTTCTCACAAAATAGATTAAAAAAACCAAAACACAAAAAAAAATGGAAACAGGAAGAAACGCTTGATATGAAACGAAACGAAACGAAATGTAACGAAACGCAGTGAAACGAAACGAAACGAAATGAAATGAAACAAAATGAAACCAAGTGGCCAAATGTCTGAACACGACAAAGGAAGAGAAGCGTCAAGAGTACGAGTCGAAGAAAAGAAGCCAATTTTTAAAATACTTAATTATTTAAATGCAATGCCTAAAAATGAAAAAAATGCTTGAGCTTGTGACGTCACAGGTGGCATCGTAACAGAGTCACAGAATAAAATAAAAGACAAATGATAATGACAAAAACAACTTCCAGCAGAAGAAGCAATCACAAAGGATTAGCGATTAGCGCACCTGCTAAAAGAATACGCGATATTTTAATACAAAAAACAAAACAAAACAAAACAGTAACAAAACAAAACACAACAATAATAAAGAGTAACTAGTTAAAAATGCAACTAACTCCGCAAAAAGGACACTCAAGCTAAACAACTAACAATTTATCAACATTGCTAAAAGCTACTTATAAATACTTGATAAAAAAAAAATAAAAAAAATAGAGATAACAAATGAAAGATAAATACGCAAAACTTAGCGAAATGGCGAGGGATATCGTTTTTACATATAATAAACAATCAAATAGCACGCATACGCGATGTAGCACCGCACGCAAATCAAACTGCACTGGGCAAATTCTAATTGTATTTTTTTTTTTTTGCCGTTTTGCAAAACTTTCAATTGCGTCCGAACGAGTGTAAAACAGCAAGCTAAAAATTTTGTTTGCTTTAAAAATAACAAAAACAAAAAAAAACCCGAACCTTAACCTTCCTTAAAACCTAAACACATTCGTCCAAGTTTTATATATATATTTAGCAAAAAGCAAAAATATGAAATTCTTGATTAATTTACTAAACATATATGTCTATATATATATATATTTGTATTGCTTATGGTTGTCTGTAAGACACAGCGCAGATCACAACTGGAACGGAAGTGGAAACTGCAACTGAAAAAGTAAAGCTTACAGTTTATGCAGTTAAAATGCCGTCTTCCACTTTCGGCGCATAATATCAAATGGTTATTGATTCTTTATTCTTGTTATTATTGATTATTGATTTATTGATTTGGAAAGGCAAAGATACAAATATGAATATGTAACTGTTTCCCAAGAAATCCATCCAAGTCGCCATTTGCATAACATATTAGATTTGTACATACATCTAGTAGTTACACATACATACATATATAAATATGTATATTTATATATATACAAACATATACATACATATACTTATGATACACACACAAACATACAAAGTATATATATATATATATATATAATGATGAATACATGAGTTCTGTGTAGTCAGCTAAATGAACATTCGGTTGTAATAATGGTCCCCAAGCTCGAAAAGGCCACAATCAAAGCATAAATAAAACAAAACAAAAACTAAAAATCCAAAATTATCTTGACAAATAAAAACCAAAAAATAAACTTATGAAAAGCAAAAATAAAAAATAAAAAAAAACACGAAATTCTAGATGTTTGTTGTGTTGCTTAGTAAAAAACGTAATTTTAAATTTAATTTTGTTTTTTGTTTTTATTTTTGAAATTTATCAACTGACTAATGCATCCATCCAAAATTTATGTACTTAAAGTTGAACTTTAATGCAGCTCAAAATGCTTGCGAAAATATACAAAATAAAAATACAGTCTTATAAAAATAATAATTATTATAATATGACTTAATTATGAAAATAAAAAAATATATATTTTATGAATAATCATGCTTAAATTCAAATACATTTTTCGTTTGTATTTTTCTCTTTTGTATGTCCGCTTGTGGGTGTGTGTACGATAAACGAGTGTGTGTCCAATTTATGTTTATTAGTTGCACATTTTGTTCACCTTAATTACCACTTAGTAAGCATATGGCAAAAATTTATATAAATATTAAAGCAAATTTTTGCTGTAATTTTTATGTTGTGAATTCAAAAAATTTTTTTTTTACATATATTGGCACATAATTATATATGTACATAATTTGAGAGATATCTAATAATGCAAACAAACCTTTAAAGTAAATAATTAAATACAAAATGCAATTAAATGAACATTAAAATTCACATATTTCAGTTTCCATTCGAGCAAGAAATAATTAATGAAATAATGCATAAAATAAATACATACTATTAGTAACTTAAATGTTGTACATAAATTGAGAGCTAGCTTAAAGGTATATATGTACTTAATTTTAATGAGAAAACAAAAAATTAACAAAAAACATAAATCAATAAAAATGATGTTGATTACACAAGAAGCCTAAAACAAGTAACTAAGCAGCCAAAATACGCAGAAAAAAAAAACATAAAAATAATGAATTCATTTACGCATAAAAATGCATAAATTACAAAAAATAATTATTAAAAAAAATAAATAAAAAGATGATAATATAAAAGAAAGCTAAGCAGTAACTACGTATATATATTTAAAAATATATATAAATACAATTTTTTTTTGGTCTAGCTATTAAAATGATAATGAGAAGCAGCACGGCTAAAGATAAATACATAAAAAACCGAGAAAACAGAAAGGAAAGCAAACAAAAAAAAAAGGCGGGCGCCAAAACAATTTTAAATTTATGCAGTTTTTATAGTATTAAATAAAATAAAATGCAGCATGAAAAGTAGTAAATTAATATAAAAACAAAAATTACAAGAAAAAATAATTATAATAATATTAAAAATAACAATAATAAATAAAATACTTATATAATGTTTTTATTAAACAAACAAATGGCTGACAATTTTAAATTTATACAAGAATACAAAAACAAAAAATTAAAGCAACTAAAAAAAATGTACTTAAGAAATTATTCATGCACGTGCAATTTATTTAATATATTTATTTACACACAAACACAAGAGACAATTTTCAAACTACCCAAAACATATTCAAGTAACGTAATTCAAGTGCTGAAAAATAAATATCTACAGATATTAACACAGACACACACAGACACACACCAACACACACGTAGCACACATACAAATTGGAATCATTTCATGTCGCTTTTTACAGCAACAACAAAAATGTGCATTGGAGAAAACAATTCAAAGAAAATTTAATTAAAAAAAATTATTAATATTGTACTTGAATATATATATTTTGTCAATAATGTTAATTAGCAACTAACAAAAAGAAATACACACACACAGCCAAACATTTCACATATATACAACAAATATAAAAGGCTAAAGACAAAGCTAAAAATAAATGTTCATTATTATGGCTAACCCTTTTTTTTGCAATAAAAAAAACTATGAAATTGACAAAAATATAAATCAATAATTTATGCATATGGATATACGCTATGATTCTAAACTTAACAAAAAAAAAAAAACAAAAAACAAAAAAAGAACAATGGAAATAAAGGTCAAAAAGTTGCATTAATAAAAAACGCAAAAAGAAGAGGATTAAGAAGAAACCTTGAAAATGATTAAATTTAAATAAATTAAATTTTAAATTAAGACTAACAAAAAATACAGACATTTAAACAAGCAAGTGAGCAAGCATAAAAAACTAACAACAAACATCAACAACAACAAATTATTATGTTCAATAAAGAAAACAAAGAAATCTTACACGAAAAAAAAAACAAACAAACAACAAAGTTGAGAGTTCTTATTTTTAAAAGAGTATTTGCAGCACAGAGGTGAGTACAACTTTCCACTACAGCAGTTCACAGCTACGAGTATTTCCTATTTCCTGTCCTTGATCTGTTGACTTGAAATTATTCAATTCTAACAACAGCAATAACAACGACGACATCGCAACGGGCAATGGCAACTCAATGGGCCAAGCAATTTAACTGCCAAACCGAAAAACATTTAACAACATCATAGCTTTTCAGTTTGTGCTTCTAGTTTCCAGCTTGGGTTCATAGAGTATACGACCCATGTGCTGATTAACAAGTTTCTACGTTATGGGGAAAACGGCAAAGAGATGCTAATGCTAACACTGTCAACATTGGCCAGCTGTCTAAATACGAAAAATGCATAAAACGCAGCTATATCAGCAGCAGCGCTAACAACAACAACAGCAATAAGGATAATGTCGCCATTGCCTGTCGTCGTCAACGCCCCAACTCAACTCACACCATTAACCTCACTCCCACCCCTTACGGCTGTCATCACAAGTCATATCAGTGAGCATATTATTCTACGTCGCACGCTGTGTGTGTTTTCTGGAGCGTGTAATATCCGCTTCCTGCATTTCCGGTTGACGCTTTTTGCGCTGCGTATACGTAATATTTCAAGAAGACGGCAAAGAGGACGCCGACGACGAAGCTGCCACCAAATTGCAAACGGAAATGCTACAAAATTAACGAGTAGCACAACTTGAGCAACCAGCCAGCGGTTCTAGCAGCAGGAGCAAGGTGCAAGGTGCAAGGAGCAGGCGCAGCTGGCACAGTCGCAAAGTAAATGCAAACATTTTTCCAAGCAGCAAATGCAAATTCGCGCCGCGAGAATTTTCTTCTATTTTTCTCAGGCAGCTGTGGCAGCAGCGACAACAGCTGCAAATTAGTTGCATCACTTAACCGGCAATGACATAATGCTGCCAAGTGGCGAATGATGATGCCGAATGGGACAGCATCCAGTATTTCGCATACAGTATTTAGCATCCAGCATCCTGCATTCAGCACCCAGCAGACAGCAGTCAGAAGACAACGACAAACGCAGATAGAAATAATAATATTTCTCCACAAGTTTGACAAGTATTGAATCGAATTCCATTTTGTGGCATCCCATATATATATATATATATATATATATATTCATATAATGCGATTATCTTGGCAAGAATGACATAAATAGCAACTGAACCGATCTGAATGATTTTGGGCATTTAAAATTATGCTTCATTGCAATAAGTATTTGTAAGATAGGTTAACAATTCTGCATAAGAACTTGAAAATACGTCTTCCGGAAAAAATTTCTAAAAGAAAACCTGTTTTAAGTTTTTTTTTATAAAAAATCATATTCAAACTGCTATATCTTTTTTAAATAATAACTTTACCAATTGAAATTCCAGAACCGGAAGAGGAATTAGCACCGCAATTTAACACTATTTTAAGAATCAGTTAGAGATCAGATCAGAAAAATTATAAATATGTGGAACAATTTCATAATCTTTACCGGAACGAGAATCACGATTCGGCTTGGCAGATTGTCCAGAGTGAACCCGACTCAGCCAGATCGACTTAACTTGAATGATTTTTATTCGCCCAATCAGTTTCTGATCCGCACTTTAGCCCTTACCCAGATAACGCTAATTTGTAGTCATATGCAAATTCCTTGCATCGAGTTGATGTCGCCCGGTGAGAAGCCAACACTTAATTTCCCTCACGCACACACAAGTCTGTGGTGTCTGTGTGTATGTGAGTGTGGGTGCCAACGAGTGGCATCTTCGTGGACAGTGTTGAAAAGTGTGCTATGTCGCGCACACATGGCACATAATTGAGTGACAACGCGGTCGGAGCATTTGTGCCATGTCACACGAGATGAATGGACAGTTACAAAGGACACACACATATGCGACACTGACGGAGAGAGAGAGAAGGGTGGAGAGGGGCAGCAGCAGCAGCAGCAGCAGTTGAAGAGCAGAACGTTAACGCAAAGCCACAGAAGGCGTCTCGCATTTGAATTTGTAATGAGATTACACACGCACACACATACATAGGCAGTACACACACACACACACACACACCACACACACCCACACACACACACCTACCCACACTTACACACACGCAAAGAGCACTTCTGTTGGGTCATGCCAAATGAAACGAAATGAAATGTGTCGCTGAAGAGGCGGAAATGATAGACAGCCAGCAGTTGCAGGGGGCTTGCGGTTGGTGCTTTGGTAAGTGTGCCAAATGCAGCACAGCAGCGAATGCCCCACGAAATTTCAAACTGTTAATTGTGACCATAATTAAGGTTACCTCCAACAAGCATGCGCACACACCCACACACACCACACAACGCGTTTCATTTGATTTATGTCACATTTGGAGCTTTGACGAGTTCAACCAGCTAAAATGGCATATCAGTCGGAGATAATCGCTTGCCAAATTATTTGCTGGCCAGCTCGAATTCATACTGCGAAGCTTTGCAAGCCGGCTTAAAGGTTACCCGATAGTAATAAAATAGTTTACAACAGCGAGTTAGAACGGTACGTAAACGGAACCACAACTTTACCGGAAAGGGATGTTTTTAGTTCAATTATTATTTTTACAAAACCGAAAAAAATGTGAACTCAATTCATAACGTTTCCTGTTTGGTCTGACATGGATAATTGCTAGCATCTTAGCTCGGATAGTCTTACAGAAGTAAGAAACACTTACACTAGAATATAGCTAAATCGAACTCGACTAGTGTTGCTTATCAAGAATATATATACTTAATGGGGCCGAAGCCGTCTTCTTCACGATAAAATTTGATTTTTGCTAATATTCCATAGAGCGTCTTATTTTTGGACATGTGAAATTTAATATATTAACCTGAAATAAAAGAAAAAGAATACATTCCACTTTTGTCGCCTGTGCCAAAACGGTACAAAATGTTCTCTTGCTTTGGCGTTTCGAAAGAATATTTGCAGAAATTTCATTTGCGACCGCCTTTGGGTCACTAAAAGAGCAGTCAGCATCGCGTGATACACACACCTGTATAGTGGTGTATGTGGGTGTGTGTCTGTGTGAAACTCTTCATGTCTAACGACTGACTGACTGACTGAAATGGTAAAGCATTGAGACAAGGAAATGAAAAAGGGGTGAAGTGCAGATTTTAATCAACTTGGGGCACAACCACAAGCGTATCCACACACACACACAAAGCAAGCACACACATATACAAGCTGTTCATATCATCATAATAATAATATGTGTCCATATATATATATATATATATATATATATATATATATATATATATATATATATATATATATATATATATATATGCATATATATTTGCGCATGTGTGTGTGTGTATGCGTAACTGTTACCTCTAGATTTGAGGTTGTGGCTTCCATCTCGCATCCCGCATCCACACGCCCTACGTCCCCCACCCCACCGCCGTCAGAGATGCGAGTAAAAGTTGCACGACATCAACACAGCCTATTGAAATCTGTGCAAATATTTATTGTGCATGCTGCTTGCTCAGTAAACACTCGCTGAGTGACGCCAAACCAAAACTAAACAGATATTTTCCGGCTTTGCTCGGGCAAAGCGATTTTCTATTTTTGTTTATAATTTTCACAATGGGTTTTGCCAATTACTCTCAAAATTGTATAATATATATAATAATATTAACAAAATGTAACTGCTGTGTTTAAAAAGTGATTTACCTTTAACAGAAACTTTTCATACAACAGTTGTGGAGATGGATTTTTTAAAAAGTGTAACAATTTAATATGTGAAGGGCTACAAAAAAATACCATTTAGTCTAATAATTAGATTAAAAGAAAAATACTTTTATACAGAAATTATAAAGGAATTTAATTCTTTTTGAGTTTATTTTTGGGACATGCCGGTGGAAATGATAAGATACATTGGAATTCTCAAATACGTTGAATATGTTCAAATAGGTGGTAATGACTTTTATCTCGGATAAAAGATGTCAGAAAGAGCGAAAAGAAGGCTCCACAAAATATAAGGAAATATATTTTCCGATTTTTCAATTACTATTTCAGGAATCTGAAAAGTGTACGAATAATAATAAAATGCCATTCTGGTTACCATAAATATTTTTAAATTATTTATTATGTATGTTATATTAAAGTGAATCTTAATCTTTCCTATTATGTTATATATATTATATAAATGACTACCAAGCATTTTCGCAGACTTGCCAAGCTCCACTGTAGCGCAATCATGTGCAAATAGTGAGTCAGTGGCACAACTTGCAACTTTTTGCACTCAGCTCCGCTGCTTATCCCCTTTTCGAATGCTATCAAAGAATATTTTATGAAGCAACCCAATGAGCGATAGAAGGATAGAGAAAGAGAGAGCGCGAGATAGAGAGAAAGAGAAAGAGAATGTGGAATTGCATTAACACATTCGAAATGCTGATGATTATCGTTTTTGGCCTTTGGAGAGTTTTCCCCGCGTTGCAGTTAGCAGTTTGACGAACTTGTTGCATGATAAATAATGCAATTTGTAATTAAGTCACTCAAGCCGAAGTTAAGTGGGCGTCCAGCATGACGTGGGCATGGATGTGGCAGTGCTGTGCGTAATTAGAAACCATTTGACAAGCGATGAGCAGCAGCAAACAACAACAACAAGAAAAACAAGAAAAACAAGCAGCAAACAAGCGGTACAAAAAAATGGGAGCGAAATGAAACAGAGGGGAAAGAAAAAAAATATGCGGTGCTTAATTGAAAAGCGAACTAAATACCTGTATGGGTGTATGTGTGGGTGCGTGCGTGTGTGGGCGGTGTGTGTGTGTGCTTGCGAATGGGTCGGATGGAGTGTCGCAATGTTTGATTAATTAAATATGCAGCAATGTTAATTAAAGCAAATTAGGTTAACCGCAAAGCGGGGACTCTGCATGGAGCGTGGTTTTCATGAGTGTGTGTGGGGTGTGTGGGTGTGTGGGTGTGTGTGTGTTGTGTGTGTGTGTGTGTGTGTGTGTGTGTGTGTGTGTGTGTGTGTGTGTGTGTGTGTGTGTGTGTACTTGAGGAACAAATAACAATGCAAATTACACGTATTCAATCCTATTTTTATAATGTTTTCGAGTAAATCGAGTAAATCGATTCCACCGATTTCGACACAAGTGAAAGATAATTAAGGAGTTGTGAGTTATTCTGAAGTCAAGTCAAAAATTATCAATAAAATTATATTGATTTGATTTGGGTATGTCATACGAGAACTTAATTCCAAATTTGAAGTCTTTAGCTCATCGACTCAGCTGCTGATCGTGTTCCAGAATATATATAATTCAAGCAGTCGGAAATGCTCCCCAGTTTTGTAGTACTTATGAAAATCGGTTCACTATTGACTTAGTTGTGTCAATTATGAAACTTTAAACAGTTTTAAACGACCGTTTTCTAAAATGCCAATGGCGAAATTATCTACCATCATCTCCTTCTACTTGCCAATGACAGATTTGGAAGTAGTGACAATATGGCGCTGTACTTTCTGTGAGAATTACATTCTTATCTAATGCGATAATGTTTGGAAATGTGTCTGCTGCAAGGCAGAGTACAGGAAATGAAAGCAAACAAAAATCATAGCATACTTTTTTGGGCTGCCGAAACGACAGTAGACAGTTTTTGAATGTGTGTGTGTCATTTGTTGCAGATTATGGCTTAATGCAACTGCTAGTCGACCACAGACACAGCACACGCCCATGCAACCTCCGCACCGGCCCCTCGCTCAATTGCCCTTTGCCGTTCACCGCTTTTAGCAAATCGAGTAAATCCAGCTCGACTATTACGCAATTGTGAACGCATTTGTGAGAATTAATTTTAACGTATTGTGCATTCGTGCGGCCAAGCCACGCCCCCATTGCCAGCCCCTCCCCTCCCACACACACACAACTTCCCAACCCCTTTGCTTTGTCACTCTTTGGCGCCAGCAGCTGTTCATTCATTGCAAACAATGAATGTGAAAAGCAAAAGGCAAAAGAAACAAAAGTAGGAAGTCATTTAAAAAACACTGCGGTCTGTATTCTCTCCGCCCCATCTGTGTTTGTGTGTGTGTGTGTATGTGTTCGTGTATGTGTGTGTGTGTGAGAGAGAGTGTGTATGTGTGAATGTGTGGCGGACAGTGCACAGTGCACTTTTGTTCAATAAAAGAGGCGCAGCTGCGGTGGTGGGCAGGGCACAGGCAGCGGCCACGACTGCTTTTATGTTACGCACAGAAAGAGATTGCAAGAAAATAGTGCAAACAAAAAAAAATAATAAAAAAAATACTTCCAACGAAAAAAATACAGTGTACTTAAGGGCTTAGTATTTAAGAGGCCAGCCATATTGTGATCAGGAGCTGGAGAGTTCTCAAGCGATTTAAAATGCAGGAACGACTACTCAAATAATGATTAAGCTTTTCAAAATACTAATACTGCAATATCAATGGTTCAGTAAATAGCAGGATATCAAACCTGAACCGGAACAAGAACTGCAGCTTGACCAATTGAAATTCAGAAACGGAAACCAAATGTATCCCAATGTTTAAGAAACAGTTCCGGGAACCAATATTATTTTGTAAACCAATTCATAAACCTTGCTGGAATTGCAGTGCACTTTACGCACTGGAACCGGAACCGGAACAGAAATACGATTCGCGCTGAAACTCTGACTTATAGAGAACATAAACTAACATTATTTTGAGGAATTTGTTTGATTCATTCCAACTCGCTTATTTCTTCTTTTCTGTCGTTTTTCTGTAAATATCTGCAAATTCTATAAAGATACATGATCAGCATCAAAAGACTTCCAATTTGGAGTATAAATTCTTATATGACATGCGTATATTTAATGATAACTGCCCCCGTTTTGCGAATGTGGATATTGATATATTATATTCGCTGATATATAGTATTGATCAACTGTAAACATTTCATTAAAATCATATGAGTAACTTAGATTTTATTATTTCTCATTGCCAAGCTACCTCGACAGTCCCCTCTTTCAGTCAATATAATATAGTACGTGGTATCTAAAAACCAATGACATTTCTCCATGTGCTTTTTACTGCTCTACTGTTTGTGCTTTTGCTTGTGGCCTGGAGTCCCTGCCCCGCCCTGTCCCAGCCCCTGCCCCTCTCAACCCAACGAATTCTTATTTTATTCAGCTGCGGTGTCCAGCAAATAATGTGGATTTGCATTCGGATTCGATTCGCTTTGAAGAAGTTGAACCAAAGCGGAAATCGGATTTGCAAGGGCTGAAAGGAGGGGAAGGGGTTGGGCTCGCACCACAGAGCAATAAACGTGAACACGACTTTATTAATAATTGCACAGGTGGCAGCTGCAGTCAGAATATTGCCAGCATGTCGCATGAATTACAGGCAGCTGCGTTGATGCGCCTCAGGGCGACAACAACAGCAACGAAGCTGCCACTTTTTCCGCCTGGGCGACATAAACACAGAGCATGGGAGAGAAGGGAAGAAGAAAAATAGAGAGAGAGATTGATAAAGAGGTCGTGATAGGGAAATCGTTGCACTTAGAAAAAAGACTTCACCAAATCAAACTAAAAAATTGATTAAACTCGTTCTTAAAGTAAATGCGTAAAAATCAATCTAGATTTGAACATTAACAAGAAATAATCAAATAAAAGAATAACTAAATCATGTTAAAAAAGGCTTAAGGCAAACATTTGTGTAGAAAACGTTAATTTAATTAATTTTAGAGCACGATTTCTTGATTTCAGCTAACAAACTTAACTGACTTAAAGTCAGTAATCAATTTCAGTATTTGAAATAGCTACAACACAAAGAAACCTAATTAGTCTAAATTTACTTATTTTTAATTTTCGATGAATTTGCTTTCGAAATTCTGCATTTTTGTTTTCTTTATTTTTTTTGAGTGTATATGCAGAGACGCATCACGGATACGGATATGGAAACGGAAACGGAAACGTCACTTTGCGGTCAACAGCAGCAATAGCATACAACGCACACCCACACACCCACACACACACACACACACACACACATTTGGATGACCAGTAGTTTACCTCCTCACCGTGCTCTACCCCCTCTCTCTGTCTCTCTCCGTTGTCGCCCTGCATGCGGCACGTTTCATGCAATTTATTTGCCATTTCCCGTTTCAATCCGTTTCGGCCGCCAATTACACAACATGGCAACCCCGGCTGCAACGAGCACAACACTATATCCCAGGTGAGCGGAGGCTGTGAAGAGAAGAAGCAGCGTCATCTGCCGGCCAAATTCCTATTTAAAGCCTTTTAAACAAGACATACGAGCACACAAAAAACAATCAGCAAAATAATCAAGAACGCACAGCACACCAAAACGGGGCAGACCCGGGTTGAAAGGGGTGGATGGGCTATAGAGCGAGAAGGGGAGAAAGGGAGAGAAAGAGAGTGGGAGAGGGAGAGTAAGAGAATGTGTGGATTGGACACACACAGTTGTGTGGCAACAGCATGATCATTAGCATATTGACATGTGGCTAAATTCGGTCACGTTCCATTTCATTTTCGATTCATTTTGCGAACCAGCAATGGCTGTGAATCAATTTCCTTTCATTGCTTTGTGGGTAGATGGAGTATACATATATATATATGTGTGTGTGTGTGTGTGTGTGTGTGTGTGTCTGTCTGTCTACAGCTAGACAATACAAGTTAATAAGTCAACACTCACACACGCACACACACACACACACACAAATCAGAGGACTAACAAAACGCAGCTGACAAAACTTAAAGTTCAAAAGAATAGGAAAACTGCTTACGAAACTAATTGTCTGCAAAACAGTGAGTGGCAGCACACAAACCCACTCGCGTAGAGCTCCGACTGTTAATCTGGGAATGCCACACATGGCGAATGACAGAAATACACTGTGCGCAACTGTGTGCAGCAACTTTCAGTTAAAATTGCAAGTCTCATTATGATATATATTTATTTTATTGATATTTTTTTTAACGAGCCACTTATTGTACACCTAAATTAAAATAAATTAAACTATTACATATACAAATTAAATATATTATAACAACAATATATAATCATTCAGTATCGGAGATTAGAAGCTTAAAATTGGCTTCCTGTGTTATACTTAATATTAAATAGGTTCTATTATTTATTAAAGTTTATATTTAATACTCCTATTTTTATTTTTTATGTATTTCCATTATTATTACTCCACTCCATTATATTATTTTCTATTATTTGCGTAGCACTAATTAAACTCGATAACAATAGCAATCTGATCACCCTAAATTAAAACTCAAGGTTCGAGACATTTTGGAATTGGAGTGATTGTACCCACTTTCCCGGAAGTGGTTTTCAAATTTCAATCGTCCAAATTAAGAAACAAAAACTCAATTTAAACTTTCTTTTTTAATTTCATTCAGCTTTATTACAAGTTTCAACATATCTGTAGTCAGTATCTATTTATGATTTTGATATCTTTCGCTGTGTGAATTGATTAAAGTAAGCATAATCAGCGCGGGGAGAGATAGGGGAGTGACAAAGCGAAGAGACAGCGATAGAGAGAGAGAGAGAGAGAGAGAGAGCGAGAGGGGGAGCCATCTAGCAGGGTGCCGTGTAGGCCTTTGATAAACTCTAGACTTAAGACGACTCTCAGCTCCTGTGCAAAAGAGAAACGAGTGGGAGTGTGCCCGACCAGGCAATACTCTGCCACTATTCGAGGCTCACTTTCGACTGTTTAAGAATAATAAGTAAAATATGTTTTGGATTGCAGGAATGAAAGAAAGAAAGTTCGCCACGACTGTTTATCAAGTTGATTGTAGATAACCCACGTTAGTTCATAGCTATATAGGATATAATACAGAGTAAAAAAAAAACGTTTACTCTTGTTTTGTGTTTTTATTTCATTTATTTTTTTGCCATTCAGCTTTCTGCTCTTCAGTTTTACAGCCAGCCACTCAACAGATTTTCCAGACTTGTGCAAAGGTAAGGCGCAGAGGGGCAGGGGCAGGCGTCCGGGTGCGGTGTGTGTGTGTGTGTCAAGGGATTTGGTTGGGGTAGTGATACTTGCTGCTTGGCTAAGCCTTGCAATCGGCAGCTAAAGCGTTCACAAAACTCCAGCATTGCCTTTGACAGGCTTTGCAGCTTCCAACTAAACCTTCACCCCTCTCAACCCACCACCCCACCGCTCCTTTCCACCACCCACCCCTTCCCCGTACGTTGGCGAACGAAGTCTCTGCAGTGTTGGCAAATGCCTTCTCTATCCGCCGATAAATGTTCAAGTGCTGCGCTTCAACATCTTCGATATGTTTTGAAGCAACCCACAGCGCTATCTCCCTCTCTCTCTCTCTCTCTCTCACTCTCACCTTCCCACACTCCTACTCTGTGTCTTTCTCACTGTTGCTCTCTCCTACTCTCTGATTATTGCGGGCTTTTACTCCTCGAAGATTAACAGCAATTTGTACACCAAATTATTTTTGGGTATTGTTTGCTCTTTAGCAAAAAATTAGAATTTCAATCTTAAAAACAACTGTTATTGGCCTTATGATCGTACCAAGATCCACTACAGGGTATCTACAAGTTCAGCAAACTCGCTTGTTTTATATGCTGTCACTTTTTTTAATGCTTAAGCAGCAACTGTTGGACGAAAAAAAGGTAAAGACTGCTGCGCTGGCATGAAATAACATTTGCATAATGGCAAACTGACAAAGTGCACTTCACAGAGAGAGTGAGAGAGTGAGAGTCAGAAAGAGAGAGAGAGAGAGAGAGAGAGAGAGACAGAGAATAGGACAGAGAAGGAATCTATTGTCGTGGGCAAAGATGACAAATGACATTAGGAGACTTAGGTCAGTGCTGGAATTTCACTTAGAAAGAGAAAGAGAGATGGAGAGTGAGAGTGAGAGAGAGTGCGAGAGAGAGAGAGAGAGAGAGAGAGAGAAAGAGGGAGCTTAAGCTACAAATTATGCAAACTCTTGACTCTCGGTTATTTTTCCTTTTTTATTTTGGTCTAAAGCACTGCAGACAGCAATTATTTCGTGCTGCGCAATGCTCTTTGATCCTCTTTGGCAATATATTTGCTAACGACAATGACGCTGTCTGGCCATAGATGCAGGAGGTGTGTGTGTGTGTGTGTCGTTCGTTGTTTGTGTTATGGGCGCAAGTTACCTGCAACTTGGCCCAAGCGCAACTCTGCAGCCAACTTTTGCCGGCGCGCTTGAAACTTCTCAATGGCACTCGGCACAGGTTGAGCTTCAATTTATTCCCATCCACCCCCAAATCCACCACCCCAATCCCCGTCCAACCCTTCTGACAGCCGTCTGGCTTTGCCATAAAGTTATTCCTAATCCTGACTGCCATACATATATATATATATCTAAATATATATATAGGTATATGTATATAGATAGTTTTCGCTGTTCAGCGCATTGATGGCTGCCAAATTACTACGAAGGGGAAGCAAAAGACTTGCTGCGACTCCAGCCAGAAAACAGAAGCAGCAGCAGCATCAGCATCAGCAAAGACAAACAAACGGCGCTGCCAACTCGCTTTTGGCTGAACAACAGCAAAACTGCAAGCTGCAATTGTGCATCAAATAGTCAACTTATACAGCTGCGGTTGCACAAAGAGCACCAAAATTACAAGCCATCTTTTCTAGTTTATTTTCTAAGGGAGACAAGTCTTCAAACCCATATATATATATATATATATATATTCTTATTCATGCTGAGGATGCTGGACTCGCGGCAAGCAGGCTGCAAATTGCTCTGTGGCAATTATTATTAGAAAAATATTATCAAAATCGGATACCATATGATATAGCCTTCGTAGGAAAGATCGGTCAGCTTTTTAAATATATAGTGAAATGCCCGTTTTACTCAATGCATCCGACCCCATTATTATCAGCATGCCTCCATGCAAAATAAAGAAAAAATAATATATATATATCTATACATATATAATCAGTATATTAGATCTATTGTGCCCGCTTTCCGAGCCTATAGCCATCCAGAAACCGTAATTCTTATGCAGGATTCTTTTGCAGTTAATGGTTTATATTCTATCTTTCGAGTTGATAATAGGTTTCCCTAGGATACAATCCAATCATCTATATCTGGCTAAGGTGACACATTCTGATTTGCAGACGCCTCAAGCACTTCCGCTGCTATCTATGTCTATTTTAGCTAGGTGACTTCTTAGTATTAGTGAGCATTTTATATCTGATTCTCCCCATGGATATGGCTAGCTTAAATGGTATTTGATTATAGCTGCCTAAAAGACATTTGGGTTGTCTTGCCCAATCATATTGCCACAGATGTTTTTCTTTCTTTCTCAGAATGAATTCTGTCTCTTTCCATCCGCATTAAGTAATGCCAGTGCTATTTTGCTTGCCCGCGCTGTATGTTGACTTGAATGTGTGAATGTGCCACAGTTGATGCAGTGCCAGCAGTTTCATAATATGCTGCTGCCTTAATTGCACAAGTAATAATATTTGACTCTCGAAAATTGCGACGAGCGTTAAGCACCAACTCAACTCAATTCAACACAATTCGAACCATTTGTGCCAAGAGTGCTTAAGTTTCTAGTGGATTTCTTTGCAATTTTCTAGTAGCTTAGAAATACTTTTCCGTGCAACAATTGCACAATCAAACAATACCTGTGTAGCATACTTTTTCCTAGCTCATAGCTATCTGCGAATTTAAGGCGACTCAAGTTAACGTATATACCAAGAGAGAGAGAGAGAGAGAGAGAGAGAGAGAGAGAGAGAGAGAGAGGGAGAGAGGGGGAGAGAGCGACATTTCAAAGACATATTTCAGCAGCATTGTGGAAATGGCTTCTAATCCAAGTCGACATCGATTGCAGCAGAGCTAAAAATTGTTGCCGTGTCTGGGCTGGCAAACAGTTTCAGTTACAAATGTTCTTCTTGTTGCTGCTGCTATTGTTGTTGTTGTTGTTGCTGTTGTTGCTGCTGGTAACAACTGTCACTGGCCATTTCGGACATTCGTTTTCAATTGTCAGCAACTGTTGCTGTTTTTGTTAGCATCATTGTCAATGCTAGACGTGTGAATGCCAACCAGTAATAGATTGAGAGGAAGGGAGACAGAGAAAGAGAAGGAAAGAGAGAGAGAGAGAGAGAGAGAGAGAGAGAGACAGATTTCGCCTACAGTTTTTGCAAGTTGACATCTTTGGCACGCCTGACTCTCTGCAACTTGTCACTCGTTGCTGTTGTTATTATTGCTGCTACTTCTGCTGCTGCTGCTCCTGCTACTGCTGCTGCTGCTGCTGCGGCTGAGTGCAATTTTCCAATTTCTAGTTAAGCTTAAAAGCAAAAGGCAGCCATATAACGAGTTTGAGCTCCGCAGCAAATAGCAAGCCAAGGCAGCCAGCCAGCCAGCAGCAAGAAATATTGCAACAAAATTGCAACAAAAAAGGCGCAAAGATGAAAAAGCTGGTAAAAATAATACAAAACACATACCAAATTGTGGCACTGACATATTTTCCAATTTGATGGCAGCACGGCACCATCTTTTTATGGATGTTGGGGGGGACTTACCTGCCCTTGTGTGTGTGTGTTGCGTGCCTGCGTCTCTGCAATTGCCAAAACGAATAGCTGGGAAAACTGGAAAAACGCAATCTGCAATTTCCTCAATTTTCACCGCCTCTTTATACGACCTAGAACCCAAAATTAATTGATATGCGTATAGGGTATATTCAGGTTGTGCATATGCAAGTCAGTTAGTCCTTATTAATCGAATAGCGATTCTGCTTCTTAAATTAAATTGTTTAATTTCGGTTCAGGGACCAAATTCCGGTTCCGGTTTGATTGGATGTTCTATAAATTATTATCAGATATTTTGATTTGATATTTTTCGAATGTTCAGCTTCATTAAACTGAACAAATGCTATAAAATATGCCTACAATATCTGTGCTCGTTATTAAAGTTGAAACATTTTCAAAAATATATGTACAAGTCCAAGTCCATTTTCTCAATACCTATTTATACTTCCCTATTTTGACCAGCTCAAATAATTTTTTATTCCATTTTTTTACAAAATATGTAAATTTCAAAATATCTTTTGAATATTTGCCTTGACTACATTTAAGCTGAATTTGATTCGTTGTTGCTTAATCAACAAAATGTGACACTCAATATATAAATTTCTGAGTAAGTTGCTTTGAGTCATTTATTGCTTTTAGGCCTCGTGAAAGGTATACTCAAGTCAAGAACTCTAACCCACATAAATCCTAGTTGCTGTTGCTGCTGCTGCTGTTGTTGTTCTTGTTGTTGTTGTCAACACCAGGCCAAGGCAGTTGTAGTTGCAAAAGTTAGCAGCACAGCGAGGTCGCCAGTTTCAGTTTCAGTCCAAGTCCCAATTTCAGTTTCAGTTTCAGTAGCAGTCCCATTCGGTAACCCATTCATCATCATTTGGTCTTCAAAAAAAAAGAGAAAAATAAAAAAAACCGAGCAACGACATTTGCTAGAAATGAAAATGGAAATTGAGCCAGTCACCATCCGTTGCTTTGCATCAGAATGGGGAGGGGGAGGGGGCGAGTGCATTCATTTTATTAAAGTGACCTGCCTCCTGGTCCACCGTTACCCTTCCTCTCCCTTCCCAACACTTCCTGTCGCTTCACGCAGCATTTCCTGCAAGTGGTTTTCCAGTCCGCTGCTGCCTCATTTGCTAGCCCACATGCATGTGTGTGTGTGTGTGTGTATGTGTATGTGTGTGTGTATGTGTGTGTGTGTGTGTGTGTGTGTGCGTGTGTGTGTTGCTGTTGGGGCAATGCCAAATGTTAGACACTGCATTAATGGCCTTCACTCTCGACAACAGCTGCTGTTGCTGGCAACTGAAATTCATCTCGACAACCAAATAACAAACAGCTGCGAATGAAGTGCACTAAAAACATTTGACACATGTCCCAACTTCAACTTTCTATCTCTATCACGCCCCCAGTCTCCATCTTCTCTCTTTTTCCTCACAGTTGCTATCTCTGTGCTAGCGATGGACTCTTGACTTGTACGTTTTTCCCCAAGCGCTTAACAAATATTTTAAGTTTCAAAAATATATTTAGTTTTATTAAATCATTTGTTATCCTTAACGGTTTTCCCAGTCTGTCAAACCGAATCGATTTTCGGCTACGGCTATAACTTAATTCAACAATATTTTATTCGATATTTTGTTCCGTTATATATTAAACTAACTAACTAATAATATCGGTTCCTGTGGCTAGTTCTTAAAAAAATACTACTTTTCCTTAGCGCTTTTTAAATTGGTGAGGTTCTGGTTCCGGTTCCGGTTCCGATTCTAGTTAAGGTGTTACATCCAGGTTTTGCCACAATTTGGAGATTTTCCCTGTTTTATTTTTAGATAGTACATTGTAGGACGTGACACAGACTTGCCTTTACTGTTTAAATATGAATGCCACAATTGCACTCGTGCCATGTACAACTGTGAGTGTGTCGTGAGTCGTGACTCACGAGCGGCCCGTCCTCGACGAGAGCAGCTTAAGAAGTGCGCCCATCTCTAAGCATCGGAATGTGCCGAAAAGTTGCACTTGTTCTGCCAGCATAAATACAAAAATACAAAAGTGGAAGACAACAACAAAAGTTGCAACTCACTGCTCGCAGCACTGGAAAAAGCCATGCCCCATGCCCCCCATCGCACAGCACCAACCACAGCAATAACCGCAGCAGCAGCAGAAGCCACGGAATCATCGTCATCGTCATTGTGCTGGAGTTTTGGGATTTGGGGATGCTGTTGCCTGAGTCTTGATGAAGTAAATTCATGAGTCGGATGAGCACCATGTGGCATCCAAAATGAAGTGTGTCACCATTTCCAACAATTCCCAACAATGCAGCGGCAATACAGACAGAGAGGAGAAGAGAGAGAGAGAGAGAGGAGGGGACAGAAGTGAGGCAAGGAAGCAAACTGAAGTTAAATACACACTGCAATTTATTAACGTGGCTAGAAATGGAAACTGGGGCACAAGTCAGGCGCTAAGCCAAACACATCGCTGTGGCAAGTGCACCAAGTGGCAGCCACAGCCGGCAAAGAGTTGCAGCTCAAACTGAAACTGACCATGCAACAGCCAGAAAAGAACAACAACAGCAGCAGCAGTGGCAGCAGCATCAAAATTCGTATCCAACAATAATTTGCATGCACACGAATGCTGCAACATGCCCTCCAGCCAACAAATTCAAATCGCCCAACTCCTCTCTGCCCCTCTCCCAGCCCCAGCCCCCTTCCCCATATCATCCCTCCTCCTCTCCATGCCCACATTTATGGTGTTCGGGCTTTTCAAGGCCGCTGGCATTACGGTAATTGCAGGGATTTGTTGCGCAAAGAAAAAACAGAAAGATAAAGATAAATACAAGCGCCCGACTACGAGATACCATGCAATCAGTTAAGGTGAAATTGAAATTTCATATTTTAGTTGACAATTTTTCATTTTTAAATGAATTTATTAGTACTTATGGGAGTGAAATTAAAAACAAAGCACTCAGCTTTGTCGGCTACTCTTTCGGTGTAGCAACAATAGATCTCTCTTCTCTCACTTTACGCAAAACATTGCCCAGCATTATAAAGCAACAGCAACAACAAGAACATAAAAGGCAGCCACAACAAATGAATATTCTTTCATGCCACACTTTGTTTAACACAAAAAAAAAGAAAAAAAAACAAAAGAATAAGAGTCCGATGTGATACTGCGAGCCTAAAGCAAGAGAGAGCTTATCCTCTCTTCAGATGGAAAAGAATGGCAAAGAAATCACTTAACGAAAACAATTAAGCGGCCTTAAAATAAATTATCACAGCACAAGTATTACTGTTAAGCGTCTCAATTTTAAGTACATAAATCAGCGTCTGTTTAGCTTCCCACGAGATAAAAAGGCGCACTAAATTCGTATTTGGCCAATGATATTTTAATCTCTCTCTTTAACTGCTCTCTGAGCAATTAAGCATTATATATATATATATATAACATATACATATAAATATATATAAATATATGTTTTTGTATTTTAGCTCGGCACTGCTTAGTTTTGATATTTGCATTTGTGGAAAATTAACTTGCTTCCCTCACCGATCAAGCTAAGCCCAAATCGCTCATTATATGAGAATAAGACGCCTATATAAAATGCTGAGCCCCTCGCTTCCTCTCTCTTTTTCTCTCTGCCACTGTATGCCCTATATTTTAGTACTTCTGCCTGTGATCCACAATACAAATACAAACACAGCAGGGAGCCATTAATGGAGCTCTCTTTAAAGTCGCTCTCTTTTTATTCTGCGAGCTCGGCTTGTGTATAGGGGCAAAGAGACAGAATACACATATACATATATATATTTGTATGTATGTATGTACCCAATTCACTACATTTTAATGGGTACAGCGCTAAAAAGAGAAAAATGAAAAGCCCCGCAAAAAAAAAAAAATAGAGCCGCTGGGCGAATGTGGCTCAATGGCAAATATTTGTTTAATCAATTCTACATGTGCATGCTCATATGTATGCGCACACACACACACACACACACTCAAAGAAAAATTCAAGTATTTCTGCATTTGAATTCCTAACATTTTTTTCTTAAACTTTCAAGTACAAATATTGAATGAATCTTCTTAAATAATCAAAACAAAAAAAAGAAAGAAGCGATTTACTGAATGACTTTTAGTATTCCATTGTTGTTGTTGTTTTTTTGGACTTACTTGATGTAAGCTAATAAGCATTAATGTAAAGATAAAATTAGGAGTGATCTAGGGTCGGGAGCACTTCTATCATGTTCTTGTTCAAATATTTTTAACGTATTTTAATTTTATAGCCAAACAGTGACAAAAAGAGAAATTTTTGCAAAAATATGTGTTCGAAATTAGAATATCTTTTTAGAATATGATGAGTGCAAAACTTCCATTATTTTTTGTGAGTGGATATATATTACTTAGGGACACACAAAACATACACCACATTCACCGCACACACACACACACACACATGCACACACACATAGATAGAACGCCTGGCTGAATGCCTGCGGGCAATTTGCATTTGTATTGGAAATGCGCCACGGATTCGGTTTTCGATATTGAAGGCAGTGGTAAAGGGTAGATGGAACAGGATAGTGATAGAGGGCTATAGAAGACTGCTCCATTTGTGCACGGAAGGAGTAAGCATTCTGCGGTGCATTGCGAAATGGCAGAAAATTCAATTTGGTATTGCCAAAAAAAAACATGTATACCAAAAAAAGAAAAGATAATATAAAATAGAATACTGCGAAATGAAAATATATGGCCAAGAAAACTGCTTGCTTGGTGCATGCATGTGCGTGTGTGTGTGTGCGATGGTGTGAAAGTGCCATACACATGTCACCCACACACTCACACCCATAGGCATATTAAATTTGCGTATTGCGGAAAATGTAAAAATAATTTGCGAATCAGAAAATATTTGTGCACATATTTTATAATTTACAAATGGATAAGTTGCACTTCAGACCTCTTGAAACTAGTAAGCTTTGTATGGATTTCACTGGAAATACATGTTGAATGGGTATACTATGAGAGCCTTTTAAAATGTTTTCCCCATTCGCTGCGCAGTAAATTGAAACTGATTTAATTTTTACATTATTTAAATTTTTAAATATTAATTAATTGCCCAGGAATTTTGTGTGGATTTGGAGTACGATGAGTTTACCACAATTCAGCAGAGGTTTTGCGAGGATACGTTAGCATTGAAAACTCAATTAAATAGAGGGAGAGAGATAGAGTTTCACTTCAAGATTAATAAGAGGACACCAGCTGAAGTACAATCGTAAATGAAGATTGGGATTGCAGTTAAGCCCCTGCCAGACAAAGAGTGGAAATAATATAATACAGGATAAGTTGCTGTTTTTCTTTTTTTATGAATAGTGCACTTTAAATGTTAGCAGGATAGTTAATCGTTGTCTTGGCTTTCTTTCGTGCTTTCTTGCTAAATGGAATGCCCACAAGTGTTGAAGGCTTTGCTGTCTATGCAACAGCATTGTTAACAGTTACCTTAATACAGATCCAGCTTACATGCGCATCCACCACAGCTGTCAAATAGCAAAGCTACAAAGACCACTTAAGATGACCAGCTGTTTTGGTTTTGATCGCATGCTTGGCAGGGGCAAACGATGCACATGCACATCTATCCATCACATAACCCTTATGTTGAACTCTCATCTTGCTTACATGCTTGCTGACACCGTCCCCACCACATCGACCTCTGCCCTTTAAACGTGCTTCTTCCCATGAAGTGTAGCATATTCCATCACGCACAAACAATTTCCAGCATATGCGTTTGCTTTATGCCAATCACTGCATAGATAGAAACAAAAAAACACACACACACATTCCACAACGGCATAAGTTAAATTATGCGGCAACAACAACAGCAACTGGCAACAAATCGCAATTTCAGCGCTCGATAAGCAACAGCAGCAACAACAACGAGAACAACAACAACGCAGAGAGTTGTAGGTGTCAATGCCATTAAGCCCAAAAACCTGACTAACACCACACGCCCCCTCCCCCACCATACCCTACCCTCTGCCCCTGCCAAGCCCCCAATCGGGCAACGGCCTGCAGCGCAGCACGCAATACACAAACTGCATGCAAATGCAAATGGTTTTTTGCACTACACTGCAACAAAGCATATCAACAAAAACCACAATAAAAAAACAACTTAATTTAGCTTAACTTTTCTTTGATACCTAATTTTATTTAGTATTTATTGGTTGGAAGTGATGTGCATAACTAAAAACTAAATATATCCGATTAGACAACGTTAAATATTAATTGTTGAGGTAAATATTACAAATTGGTTTTCATTTGGTACTATTTGGGTTAATAATATCGATTCTTGTAAATAATATGCTTCGCTTTTGAATATTAATAGTATTTTTATTATTAGTTTAAAAGTTCAATTTTTGGCTATAATTTGTATAATATGAACTAAAAAGCCAACTATGACCTTTTTCACATTATCAATAAACTTGCGGTTCCAGTTTGACGACCTGGTTTCAAGTGCAGCGCAAAACTCAAAGTCAAACTCAACTCAAGTGTGATGATATCGGAGACGAATTTTGTTGAGCAGTGTAGTCTGTACTGTCATGCCTGCTGTGGATATATAGATGTAGAAACCTGGCCGACTATGTAGGCCATGCCCCAAACAATAGAGTTCTTCTCGGTGAATTCCCCTCTCGCCGTTGCCGTTGCCGTCGCCGTCGCCGTCGCCAACCAGCCCCTCGGCTGCTTGAACAAAATGTCAGCTTCCGCGAGTTTCGCAATTTGAAAGCCACACAAATCACAAGAGCAACAACAGCGCAACAACAACAACAAGTGGGAGGCGCGACTGCAAAAATAGAAACTAGAAACCCAAATGAAAGTCAACAAAAACAAGAGGTGCCCAGTTTGCATACAAATGTTTTCATTTTTTCAGCAAAAAAAAAACAAAAAAAAGGGAATAGAATAGAAAAGAGAAACCCGTTTTTCACCATCAACATAACAACAACAAATACAACACAGCAAGGAGCAACGAATTGTTGAGCTGGACACGCGTGTGCTGCCTGCCCCGTGCCACGACTATCAAGTCAAGTCAACAGCAACCCAGCCAGCACTACACTTTACAAAAAATTCGATCTGTCTTTTAATAAATGGCCTTAGATTTGAATTCGCTCAAAAAAAATCAAGAGATCTGGTTATCGAACCGGAATACGAACCGCAGCTGTACCGAATCTCGGCATTTTTGTTACCAGTTACAGGAAGCGGTATTATTAATCGGAAATGAAGTTCAAAAAAATGTTGGAACTAACTGGAACTTTTAAGCTTCATATTATGGTGCCGAAACACGAATCGAGCTGAGTTCTTTCTTTTCTTTTTTCTCGGAATAATTTTTAAGTTCACCAAAAGATTTTTTAGAAATATTTTGTATATTAAAGAATATAAAATATATTTTAAGAAAAAGTATATATGCCAACCATTGTTTTTTAAAAACATTTTTGAAATGGAGTTTAAATTATTATTAATATCAAATTAAATGGAAGAGTAAAATAATCATTCTTAATATGTAATTTTATTTATTATTAAATATGTTAAGTTGATACGTATAATTTTGTGTTAAATACTCTTAAAGAAAAAAAAAGTCAAATTATAACAGTTAATTACAATTAGAATAAGGCAACAAGAAGTCTTGAACAAGCCGCAAGCTACAGTTTCAGAAATTCACTTTCTAACAGTAAAGTGAGTGAGGCATATTTTTTTTTCGAGTGTAACCTTACCGGTACGGCTGTTTGCGTAGAGTTTTTGCCTGTGACTTTGGCTGCCGCTGTTAAACAGGCCTGAAATCATGTCTGCCTGTCAGCACTTGCCTCTATCCACCCCCTCCCGTTCTCACCACACATTTGTCACCCCTTCGGATTTAGCATTGCTTAACCCCATTATGAAACACAGACACAGACACACACACCGTGCAATTAGTCGATGACATTTCTCAGTGTTCGCTGCAATATGCGAGTGACGAGCAAAACCAATGTTTATGTCTCAAAATGAAAGGCGAGCTTAAAAACAGCTGAATAGATCAAATGAATGAAATGTGGCTTGTGTCTTAGACAAGCCACTTGCCACAATTACAATTGCTTTTATTCTTTACAAATTGCAATAAGAAAAGCAAGCCTTACCTTTCCGATTCCGGTTTGGTAAAAGTTTCTTGGTTCTACCAAAGTTAACAGTAAGCTGAAAGTGTTATCAAACTTAAATTCACATTACACGTAAGTTAGGCATGCTAACCCATTATGAAAATAATGTGCTCTCATAATCATGAACATTTAATAATCTACTTGGCACAACACAAACTTAACATGCAAATATTATTCCAGAATGTTATTTAAAACGGATTGCTTAAAAACTGTTGAAGCTGCTTAAAATTGACGAACATCAGTTTATACCTGGTCAAAAGGTTTGCTTACAATTCCCAATCAGTTAACGTAAAGATACTGATACGCTATTTAAATCATTCATCATACGAATCTCACTTGCAACTTAATGCCTTTCCTTTAAGTGTTACATCCAGAAGTTAGTTCAAAGTAGAGTTGAGGTCTTCCGCATCATTTTCATTACGTATAATAAATTTCTGAGTTTTTCGAAGATTTTCCAAGGTAATTTGCATTACTTGCTTCAAGACTAGCACAACAATATTTCGCACTTTATTTAAATCATTTATTATCATCCCTCTTGTCCCTTTGCCACTTGGGCCACTTTCAACTCTCCGACTGCCAATTAATCATAATAACCAACTATCATTAAGTGGCATCATTGCAATCTGCTGCTTCTCGCTTCTCGTCTCTGCTCACTTCTCAGCTTCTTCTGCTCGCTTCTCAGCTTCTTCTCTGTCTGCTTGCAATGGGTTCTCAGCTGAGAAGTTTACAATTTATTCGCTGTCATCGTTTCTCTTTTCGCCTGCTTGTTTTAATTCTTATAAAAATAGCATCGCCATTTTTTCTTATACTTCTTCGCCTTCTTCGTCGTCTTCGTTTGTTGGCTTCATACAACTGCCACATTTTGTTGTTGTTGTATGTGTGCGTTTGCTCATTAGTGCGCACAGAACAGCTTTCTTCTGCTGCCTCTTCGTCTTAACTGCTGCCCGGCTTCCTCTTTTCTTCATCTCTCAAGAAAAAGAAAAAAGAAACACTTTTGTTGTTGTTGTGTTCTGGCTGGTTTTCTGTTTTCTTATTTGCTGCTTGCCGCTTGCTGTTTGCTGCTTGCCACATTTTGCAATTTGATTAATTCATGCTGCACGTTGGTTGCTGGGGTTAAACGTTAATCCAACCGCCTGCAGTGGCAATTAAAGCCAAGGCAACAAACATCTATTGCCCAAAACCCACTACAATCCCCCACTTTGAACTACCCTTCCTAACATCCACACACCCCAACCCCCTCCTCCCCCTACCTCCTGACTATAATCGATAAGGGGCCATTGACATTGCTCGAGAATCGTATTCGCTTCTCCCTACTTAAGCTGTCATCAAAAGCTGCTCAATTTTTGATTTTGATTTTGATTTCGGTTATTGTAAGTTTGTTGCCCACGCTCCAACAACCCAACCCAATCCAGCCGAGTCGACTCCATCCCCTGTTGTCACTGATTGCGCGTAACAACCACCCCCCCCCCCCCCCCCCCCCCACACACCCCTCCTGCGCGTTTATCAATTTCCGTCATCAGCAGAAACTTTGACGATGATGACGACGATGACATCCAGAGAATGGGCGAGAATTCGCAATTGGTTTGCTTCACTTGGGTAGGCTGCAACATGATGGGTATCTCCAGCATGTTCTTGTGGTCCTTGTATCTGGCTGTCTTGGGCTTGTTGCCTCAATATTATCCCTTTGCCATATTGCCGCGGGCCGAGCGAACGTCAAGTGTCGTTGTATAACGCATATCCTGTCTGCGTCCTGTCGATGCTCTGTCCACACGACTACTTCTACTGACTATCCTTAACATTTTTTTGTATACCCAAACAGATGCTATTGACGTATATATCGATTATGGAACCGAACCTGTCTGTTAATGTGGAAGAAAAACCAGTCTCTTGTTCCGAATTCCAATCGTTAAAGTTGCGGTTCTGGTTCCGAGTTACAATAACATTTTGAGAATCCCATTTGAATTGCCCTGCAACTTACTATAAAAAAACCAAAAAAAAAACAGTTCATATAAAAGCCAAGTGTTATACACTTAAGTTGATTCCAGGGTATCTGTTTGGTCAAGTGCTTTTAGGATGAAACCTTCAGAATTTTTCTTGGTTTTCTTCTTTTTGTTCTTCCACATGTATTGTTGTTGTTTGTGTTGTTTGTGTTGTTATTGTTGTTGTTGGCATAACTGCTTCGCCTCTTTGACCCCTTTGCCCCCTTTGGCCTTTTTACCAAGCAACCAGCTGGGCACTATTAGCCTTGGCTTTAGCACAGATCGATCCTGGGGGAGCTCTTAAAGTGGTTTTGTACAACTCGACTCTTATCCATTATCATTCTTTATCCCACCCCTGTTGCTGTAGATGCAGCTTCACCTTAACGTGGCCTTTTGTGCATAACGCTTTATGCGTTATCCACTTGAACTCTTTTCAGTTTTTTATCTATTAAATCATGATTGGCTACAATTTACACACAAGTGGGCGCTGCGGTTGGACGCTTGGTTGGTTGGCTATTTCAGCTTAGCTTTGCGACACGAACCTCTTTAAGAGAAGCGTTCTCTCCGCTGACAACATGGTGGCAGGGGGTTGGGGGCGTTGCCATGTGCTTCAAATTGTCCTGGGGATCAAAACCGACAGGCAGGCAACAATATCCACTTCAACTCCAATCTTATGACTGGCGTGGCCGTTGGCTTTGGTTGGGCGTAGAGGGCGGGGGTGGTATTGGTGTTGGGTTGGGAATTGTTGCCTTGGTTAGCCATATCGCGACCATGTCTCCAATTCCTATTTAGATATACCCTAACAGAGCATATTCGCATTTTGTTGTCTCCCTTTCTCAATCTTTCTCTGTTTTTAGTTCAAATTTGTTCATCGAGGGATAAGCTATGACTATAGATCATATTGTAAAACTAAATCGTATTTTCGTTACGGTTCTTTTATGGACCAATGATATCGGTTCCAGTTACTGCTTCTTAAAAGAAAATTTTGAAGATCAGTTCATGTTCTGAATTTTCATTGATAAAGTATAAAGAAGACAGAGAGAAAGAGAGAGATAAAGAGCAGAACATATAATAAAGAAAATATAGGCAAGTCTGTAAATCTGTGGATTAAGATAAGAATATCACATTTAAGCACACTCAAAGGTCTCCCAGAGATATTTTATTGAAAATTAAATCAAATAAAGACAGACAGAGAGAGAGAGAGAGAGTTCTTTAGATAATACTTGAAGTACTTAAGTGCAAGTTGTGCATGAAGATAATAATAAAGGGAACAAAGTTCCAGGTAGGTCTGATGGGATAGAGAGATAGTTGCTTAGATGTGATTCCAGTCTGCAAGGGTATGCAATCTTTGGCTTCTCTTATTATTATTTTTTATTTTTTTGGTTTTTATTAGCCATAGTTGTGAGTTGAGCATGGGGCACATGACATTCACACATTCATTGGCATTTTGGCATTGGCTGGCATTCAGTCATGCGTCGCTTTGCTTTATTCATTTTGGCCTCGTCGACGTTTTGAGTTGAGATTTGGTTGTTGGATTCAGTTTGGAATACCAACGTAAGGGTTCCATTTGGCTGCTTTGATTGCTTTTGAGCATATTCGAGTAGTGGAGGCAAAGAAAAAAACAGAAAGAAAAACAACTTGGCCATCGCGACAACTCAAGAAAAAAGCAAGAAGGAAGAACTGCAGCTGTTTGCCACTTTCTGGCAGCTGTCACTAAGGCAAAACCTGCTGCTCAAGTAGATATATATATATATATATATATATATATTATATATATATATATATGCACTTATGTTGATATTAAAGTGGCTTTACAATGTCAATGGCTCAAGTTACTCTATCTTTATCTTTCTATCTCTCTCTCTCTCTCTCACACTTTATCTTGCACTCTGTCACCGATGTGTCAATTATTCAGCTCGTCTCGCCTCCCTTCTCCCTTTCGAGAGCATCTGTCGAGGGCTTTAGTTGAATCAGTTTGCCTGATATGTGATATCCATCATGTTGTTATAGCAACTATGTGGCATCAAAATCTAATATTAAACTAAGTACGCTAAGAAAGTCTCAACATAGAAATCAATCAAAATGACAGCCAAATTAGCTGGTTGCCAAAAATAGCCAAGTCAAAATGTTAGACAACAGCAATAGCATTTTATTGCTTTAAGAATTGTGTACAAAAGTAACAAATATAAAAAACATGTAAGAATGTTCTAGATAAGAGAGCTTGTCTAGAAGATACCCTCAATATATATGGGAAATATGATTTTCAGTCGTGTTGATGAAACCTTTACGAATGATTAACATTTTGTCAAATTATATATTATATATTTTATATTTTTGATACAGAAAAGTTACATATTTAAAGTGGTTTCTTTATTCATGATATTCGTGAGAAGGTTAAGCTTATCGACAAAATTAACTTGATCTGCGTATAATACGAGCACATCTACTCCATTTGAAGTATCTAGATGGACAGACTGACAGGACTAAATTGAATTGACTTTTGATGCTGATCAAGAATATATATATAGTTTACGGGATCGGAGATGTTTCCTTCTATTTATGACATACTTTTAAATAAATGTTTACCCATTTTCAATAATTTCAAGGTATTCGAAACTCAAAAATCGCATATAGGTCTAAGTCAATACTTTCCACAACCAGAAATTTGACAAAACTGAACTGAAAAGCATGAATAATAATTCCATTTTTGATGTTGCATCAACATCTTGCTAAATCCCGCATTTAAGTATGGAAACACGATTAAAATTAGTTAAAGAATCAATTTAAAAAAAAAGAGAAAAAAAACACTTAAAGCCTTTAGTGAAAATGCTCTGAAAAAACTAGTTCCACTGTGGCAAATTATAAAATTGCCACATTTTAAAACTACTTTTGCAAAATTTTGTTAAGTTTGCATATGTTGAAATTGTTTACATAATAAGTGTATATGTGAATACACATAAATAGTCTGGTAGGATAGTGGGTGGGAGGGAGTTGGATTTGTGCGTATGTGTGTGTGTGTGTATGTGGGTTGTGCACATGAATATGCATTTAGTTGCTGCTGCTGTTGAAATCACATTGCAAATCGCATCTTGTGTTGTAAAATTTATTAAAGCGGAAATTATTCGTAGCACGATCGAATGAGCTTCATGATTGCCACACCGAAACCCATTCAGCTAACTAGTTGTGTGTGTGTGTGTGTGAGTGTATGTAACTGTAGGTGTGTATGCAAGTATAACTTGTTAAACAGAAAAGTTGCCGTTGATGTGCCATAATTAGCCTGCAATGTGGCAATAAAATGTGGCATCAACTGGCGAAGACGATTTATGCATTACTCTTACGACACGTGTGACAAGCCACGTGGGCGTGTGTGTGTGTGTGGTGTGTGTGTGTGTATTTGCTTATACACTTATGAATATGAAATTCATAATTAACCCACGTTTACCCCGCGACCAGTTTAACTTGAATGACCTGTACAATTTCAACATATGTGAAGAGCAAAGCATAAAAGAGTATTTAATGTATGTATATACATACATTTGCATGCAATACATACATGCAGTCCTTCTGAGCATTAATAACTCCAACTTTCGATTTTTTCTTGGTCTTTGGATACCTGTTATATGACTTTATATATATCAAACCGAATCGATTTCCAGTGTGAATTGGTTTCAGATTTTGGCTTATACACATAATATTGAACGAGAATTAAACAATAACAAATTAACTTAATTAAGAACAAAATATCAAAAGCAATTTTGTTCAAAAAAAAAATAAGTTAATATATGTAAGTTGTATGAGTTAAACAATTCTCTTTAATTTTTTTTCATTTTTGCATTTTTGATGTATTGTGTTCTTTAAATTTGAAGAATTTTCCTTTTCGTAAATAATTGATTTAATAAATAAATAATCTTGAAAAATGTTATGGATATGATGTAACTGAGCAACCCACGTCAAACATATTCTACACAGCATTTTTTTGTGTTGTGGATAATAATAAAAATAAAATATAAAATAAAAATAAACTGAAGGCTCAGGTTTCAGTTGCTGCATCCATCTGCGGCAATTATAATTAATAAAAGCGTACATGGCTGCTGCCTTAATGAATGACAGACTGTACAACAGACTGACTGCCAGACGGAATGACTGACTGACTGACTGACGGACTGACTGATTAACTGACTGATAAAACGATAGACTGTTGTATTAATATTTCATATTTAGTGGCTTTTATTGTAATGCGAATAAACGAATAATTCCCCATCTGACAATGACAATGGCTCCATCAAATGGGCGGGCGTTTGTGGCAAGCTGGCATGGTTGCAGACGGACCGAGGGGCGTGTCCCCACAAGAAATGAACAATAAAATGAAATTGCATGGAATGAAACGTAAAACATAAAATTGTGGCCTGACATTATTAATAGATGCACACATCATATGCATGCATGTGTGTACATACATATGTAGAAATCTATATAGTCGACTATATGTTGCGGTCATTCAAATCAATTAAACTTCACACACACACACACACACACACACACACGCACACACACATACGCACATGCCTGTGCAACGAAAATAGAGTAATTTTACTCAAACATCGCAACAATTGCAACGCAAAAAACCCCAAAAACCAAATAAAAAAATATCAACAATAATCCTACACCTCCCCACTCCTCTCCTCTCCATCTCATCTCCTGCTTTTTTTGACTCATATTTATTATGTGACATTTTGTGTTTCTGTCAAATAGCTTTTGTTTGAATTATGTAACAGTTGTTAGTTGTCCTTTGGCAAATTGATTTGATTTATTTAATTTACAGGTTTTTAACCAAAATCAATATTAATTTTTGCAGTAATCAAGTTCTTTAATCAATCATCATCTAAAGCTAAACGAAAAATTGGTGAAATAGGAATAAAGCTACGATATATGTATATCAACAATTTTGATTTACTTAAAGCCACAATGGAATTGAACATGTATCTGTACCCATAATCAGTTTAAGAACCAGTCACTTTGTATCTATAAACTACTCTTGAATTTGACTTGTTCTTAGCTGTTGAACTTGTAATATCAAGAAGTTTGGCAAAACAGGTTTCTATTTTACAGAAATAAAGCTTAACACTGTCCTTAGATTTCGAGTTGTACGTCTGTTGAACCGGTTCAGTGACTTTTTTCAAGCGTTTTTCACGGCTAACTTTTGCACCTGGCGGATAAATAATAACTTGACCATTTGTATTACGTTGCCCAAAAGAAAATGTCACACAGAAATAGTTGCACGCCATTTGGGCGCCATAATTTGTATCTTCCCCCACCCTCTCCAACCAGTGCCCCTCCAACTTCCCCACACGAAAGCAAACTCAACGAAGTGCAGCAGTGTGTGCGTGTGTGTGTGAGAGAGAGAGACAGAAATAGAGAGAAAGAGACACACACATCACATACATAAGTTATAAAGCTCTAAAGCAGAGTGAACCAAAAAAAGCTACAAAAAAAACGAGTGAATGAATGGTTGCCTTCGGCACGCCGAAGATAAAATACCCTTCTAGATCGGAGTCAGACTGTCGGCAACTCAATTTTTGTACACAACTGGAAGTATTATAGAAATCTTATTTTTATGTAATCTATTTGATGACCGTCTGTGTTCAACAATTGGCACTATTTAAAGAAGTACCATTTTTGGTAATATATATTAACACATTTTAGTGTTTAGAAACAGGCGAACATGATTGTATCGGCTCTTGTAGTGATGGTGATCAAGAACATATGTGCTATAGAAGGTCGTCGACGTCACCTTTTAATGCATAACAAATTTAATGGCAAAATTCACAATACCCTCTGCAGGGGTATAAAAAACAATTGCAGAGTGTTTTTGAAGCACGTGCCAAATGCAAAATGAACCCAAAACCTGGGAGATGACTTCAAAAACTTACCAGCACTGCGACACCTTCGAGGGGGGAGCATGGAGTGGGAGGGGTATGTTGGATTGAGACTTTCAGTATATAAAATATTATTCCACTGGTGTTTGCAACTCCGAAGATAAGCACAATATACACACACACAGACTCAGAAATTTGTTGACCCCTTGATTGTTGTTGCTATCTCTCTCTCTCTCTCTCCCTCTCTCTCTGTCGTTCAGGCTTCGGAATATTTTGCTGGACATTATTTTCAGTATTTGCACTTTAATTAAATTCTAAGTGTCGTCTGCTGATCAACGTGCGAATGCTCGGAAATTGATATCAAATAAATTGCTGTATATGAATTTACATTTCATTTTTCTCATGGCTGCCTGCACAAGTTACCAGCAACAACAACAACAAACCACCCCAGCAACAACAGCAGAATTAAATTCAATTTGATGTGCAAAAGAAAAAGCTAGATATATACATATATATATATATATAAATATATTTATCTATATATATTCGTATATTTATACAAATACTTACAGTTGATTGCCCCCAACACAAAATTTAGATAGCAGTCTTTTGTTTATGACTATTTGATGAACATTTAAATAACTGCCAAGTGCAAATTTGACTTGGTGCATAAATCGACTTAATTGTAAACACATCGACTGAAGAGCCAAAGACGGTTGAAGAATTTTTATGATACAAATTGGCTTTTATGTTGGCATGGAGTAAGAACAGTAAACAATTTTTAAGGAAGATTATACAAAACAAAAATTGCAAAATTAAATTATATAATAATAACCATTTGCACATATTAAATTAATAATTTTTCATTCAGTATATAATTGATTTTGTATAAAATCGAATGCCTCATTTTATAACTCACCATCTGTACCAATACAATACCTACTTATATATCCCATAAGCTACGTCATTTTTTATTTTTTTTTGTCTCATCTCTCCTTATCAACGTGTATAAGCCTTTCGCTAATTAAACCTCAACAGCTTTTACAAGCCTCAACCATAACTGTAAATTTAACAGCTCAGCGAGCTTAAACTAAACAGCCAAAAAATTTAGGAAGATACTTAAAATAAAAGAATTATGATGCAGCAGCTCTTTGGAATTCTTTCCACTTTGCAAACGCGCAAACTTTAATTAATTTCTCTTCATACACTTGAAGCGGGTATACAAATTATGTAGTTAAGCTTGCAACGCATTGAAGGAGACGTCTGCGAACCCATCAGTTATATATATATTCATGATCAGCATCATTACAACAGTCGATATAGCCATGTCTGTCTGTCTATCTCCTTCTATGCGAACTTGTTGCTCTGTTCTACAGCTATCTTGATGAAACTTGAAATATATCCGACTTTTTGCTACAGGCAGTACATATGTCAAAGTCAGCCGGACTGGAACACTATATCATTTAGCTGGCATAGGAACAATCGGTCATAGGAACAATCGGTCATAGGAACAATCGGTTATAGGAACAATCGGTACTCAAAATAAAAGATGTTAACCATTCTGCTCCCAATATTTTGAGAAAAAATCATCAATGTCGGAGTACTTTTAAATGGCAAGAAGCGGTCGCATGATGAGTTCTTATAAGAAAGCCAATTTTTTTCGTTACTAAAATATTAGAACAAAACTCAGCAAAAACTAATTTTTACACCAAATCATCAATATCAGTCAGAGAAACCATCAATCAGTATTTTCAGTATCTGGTCTGTAAGGGAATGTAATCTTCGACGTGCCCAAGATAGTCGATCTTTCTTGTTTTGTTTTGTTTTGTTTTGAGTTCGCTTTGTTCTTGTCTTTAATCTGTATAAATAAATAATATTTATGCAATATTATTTTTGCTGCTACCTTTTTTTTTTTGCATCATTTAAAAAATTGCTGCACAATTTATAAGATTTATCAGCAAGGAGCCGCCTGTCAACATTTTTGTCTTGCTTTGCTTTTGTTCTCTGTTTGCTATTCCCCAGCCCCCTCTGTCTGTTATTGTCCTGTTCCTGTAAAGCGCTAATATGTTGTCCTTGTTATTTGCCGTCTCTTTCACATTCGCCTTCTTGCAATTCCTTTTTGTCTCCCAAGTCATATTTTTCCTGTATTATTCGTAATATTTTTGTTGCCCTCGGCTGAGGTACAAGTTTCGTGCTCGACACCCCCGCAGCGCATAAATTAATAAAGTGTGTAATTACAAAGTTCATAAACTTCAGAAGCTCTGCTCATCTGCAATACATGGCCAAAGACAACTAACAAAGGCAGCCACAGCAACAACAGCACAAAGACATGAAACGCGTCCAAAGCTTGATTTGTAGCATCGTCTTCGTCTTCGCAGTTATACCTTATCCTACATTTATTATGTGGTATATATATAAAAGACAGTTGATTTACAAAACAATATAACGTTGTGAAACTTTTAATTATATTATCATTTCACTATGGACTGACATATTAAATTCCCACATGTTTATGGTTAGTAAATATTAAATTGCAGGGTATTCTAAGCGCAAGTTATGCCAAATATTGTCTATATTTTTTTTCTCATATTTTCGTCTCGTCGTTGATTTTTTCCCTGTGTATATATCTGTTATAATATTTTGTTGTTGCTTTGGCACTCAATTATTTAATTTGGTTAGAAAGGCAACTCTGCCGAGTAGCAGACTGTGCTGAAGGGGGAACAGCGAGGTGTTCACCTTTTTGGCCCAAGGTGCGAATTGTTGGCCATTGTGCATATTTTATGAGCTAATTAACTGGCGCATTGCCCGCACAGAGCGAGTGAGCGAGACGGGGAGCGGGAGAGGAGTCTGTGCTTAGACCAAATTGTGGGTTTTCGTTATCAAATTTATAACGTGGCATTGTTGCTCTTTGTTGCCCCTAAAGTTGGCAACGCGCGGCGAGAGTTCGTTTGTTTGTCTGTTGTGGTTGGCAACACGTTTTTTGTTTTACACGCCTTCCGTGTAAATGCTACAATTTAAATGCTTCAAAATCAGCACACATGTGCTGTGTGTGTGTGTGTGTGTGTGTGTGTGTGTATACAGGCACTAATTAAGCCAAACTCACACAGAGAAACAGAGACACTTTGGAGGCGCGTGAAAGACGCTTTGCGCTGAATACTTTGCGGCATTGCTTGTTAAGAAAAAATTTCCCAAAACTGGCACGAATTCTCTCTCTCTCTCTCTCTCTCTCTCTCTCTCTCTGTGTCTCTCTGTCTCTCTGTCTTGCTCTCGCTCTCCGTGTCACTGCCTACACCAGAGCAGACACCTCCCCCGCCTACTCTACCCTCCCCTGCGACACCCAGCCACCCCTTGGCACAGGCACTGGCAGCATCGCTGCGTGCATGTAAAACATTTCCGTTTTCCGCTACAAAAGTTTTGGTTTTGGCTTTTGTTTAATGCACGCTACACGCAGCAAACGCGAGCCAAAATTGCAGGCTGCTCAGTTCGCGCAGGCAACATGTAACCACTTATTTTTAAATACCGTAATTAATATATCTAATTTGCCTTGAATTTAATATATATATTTGTCCCTCTCGCTCTTTAGCTACCTATCTATCAATATCTCTATATCAGAATATGTAACTCTCTATCTCTATTACACTCTATATTCTCTCTCTCTCTCTCTCTCTCTCTCTCTCTCTCTCTTTCTCTCTCCCTCCACCCCATGCTTTTATCTAAAAATCTCCTTTTCTCCATCTCCCTCTCCATCTCTCTTAGTCTATCTAAATACAGTTATATTTATATTTATCTATCTGTCTAGCTCTTTCTGTCTATATATCTATCTATCTATCTATACATCTATCTATCTATCTATTTATCTATCTATCTCTCTCTCCCTCTCTCTCTGTCTCTCACCTTCTCCACTTATATAGCTCTTTTTTTATCTATATATCTTGCAACCAATAAATCTATTTTCTTGCGCCATCTCTCTCCCAATCGCTGTCCCTTTCGGTCTCTCTCTTGCTCTGACTCACTCTGTGTCTATCGACCCATCTAATTAATCCATCTATCCATCTCTTTTTCTACATCTTTCTTTCATTCTCTTCCACTTTCCCACTCTCTATCTCTCTATATATATATACCTCTGTCTTCGCATCTACTCTCCCATCCTATTCCTCTTTTGAGGGATATTTCTTAAGCATTTTACTGTCAACTTTTCTATTGAATTTAATTATAAATTGTATGCAAATTCTAAGGAAACGCAATTACCTGTCTTGTTCCTTTTTTAATTCTATTAACCATTTTCGCTTTGTCTCTCTTTTGCCTCTCTTTGCTTCCAGACTCTTTGCGTTTCTTTGTGCGATATTCTGGAACGTTTAACTGGCAGCTTTTGGTAAGCAATTTCCATGCAAATTACTTTTTTTCCCAACTCAATTTCTCGCCTTATCTCCCTCATCTAGCAGCTTTCTCTCTCTCTCAAAGGCTTTGCCTTTTGTTTTTTTTTCTCCCTTTCTCTCTATTTCGCTATCGCTTTTGCTTTTTGCTTGGAGTTTTGCAGCGCATTGTAATTTCGACTCGAGCACATGAAACATCCATTTCTCTTTGTATTTTTTGACTTTGCTGCTGCTGCTGCTGTAAGTTATTGTTGTTGTTGTGGGTGTGCCGGTTTGTTGTTGTTTTGCTAGCGAGAGCGTTCAGCTCAGCGAAACATCGTAAATTTGTATAATTTGAGGTTTTTTCGCCAAACAACAGAAACAACAGCTAACAACGATAACGACCATGTAGGTTGCTATACGAAACGGTTTGGGCTAATGTTTCGGCTCTGCAGCAAACCCTACTCCGTATCCCATACTCTACCAACCAACCCACTCCCCCACACCCGCACCCGCACCCGCACCCGCGCCCACCCCTCATCCTAACTCCCTCACTTTTCTGGCCTGCAGCTCACATTGTTTTGTGCAAATATGTAATTTAAATTAATTTTTGTTTTTTAAGCTTTTTCATAGACGACGCCTGTTAATAAAATGTTGCTGCCGTCGTCGTCTTACACGCTTTGCATTTAAAACCCAAGCAACATACCCCCTCTCCCCGCCCTGCCCCTGTCTACCCTTTTAACCACCCCGCCCCCTAGCTAGATGGGGGCCCTCATCCAACATTTACTTTGTCGACGGCTGTGCCTAACTTTATTCATATAAACTTTTTGGCTAAGTAAGCAGAGCAGCTGAAAGGCATTTGCCTATATTTGGCTGAGAGGGACAGGGTGGGGAGAGAGGGTTCTACTTTGTCCTTCATCTAGTTACTGTGTTGTGCCTGGCCATGATTTGTTTGTGGGCGTGGCCAGCGTCCCACTATGACCGAATGGCAATTGTATAATTTTCATAAATTACGCCATCATTAATTTCTCACCAAACAACAGGCCAAGCAGCTGCCACGACCCCCGCCCCCAGTCGCCCTAATGCAAGCACTTCAGAGGTGGCTAAGAGAGGGCGAAGGGCGATGGGCGGAGGGCGAAGGGCGGAGGGAAAAGGGGAGGGGGAGGTGAGGAACGGCTGCTGCTGAAACTGCAGTCAACGACCGCATATTATTAATAAACGTGAACATTTATCTGCTCTCGGCTTAAGTGCAGCGACGTCGTCCAATCAAAATTATAAATTACATATTAAGCATACACTCAGCGAAAGACTTAACTTTAAATATCAAAAATCACAAACTGAAAATCAAACTTTCTTGTTTCGTTTTCGCGAGATAATCACTAAAATTCGAAACGCTTGCAATCGACAATCCGCAAAAAAAATATTTCTGAAATACTTTCTATTTTGAACAGTGTGTGAAACCGAATCGAATTTCAATTCCGCTCAAATTTTGTATCGTTTCGTACTTTTTGAACTAATAACTTTGATTCCGGTAATTGTTCCTTAAAATAAATATTGAATGGCGAACTTTAATCGGTAAATTTCCGATTTTAACGAAACATATTTCCGAAAAGAAGTTATGTAAACACTCAGCTTTCCTAAAACTCAAGAAAAGTCAAATGAAGTAAAAATAAACAAAAACACGAGCTTTGGAACAGACAAGACCTTCAGTTTTCGAAATTCACTCTCGAAAAACTCAAATAAACAGTATTTTGGCAAAAAAAAAAAAGAAAAGACAACAAGAAATTTCAATCGGTTTTGTTTTTTCGAGTGCAGAGCACAAGGACAACAAGGACTCTGAGCAACAGCATCAGCGACTAACCAGCTGCCAGCTAGCAACCTCCCTCTCTCTCTCTCTCTGTCTCTTTCTGCACTGCCCACATTCTGCCTCGTTTCTCACACTTGACTGTTCGTGCTCGTCATCGTTTTGGCCCATTATCAACGTCATTTGCAACACTTAAAGTTTGCATTAATGCAGCGTTCGGGATGCGACACTGGCTAACCGCTGTGTCAACTGGCCAGGCCAACGCAGCCCCCCCCCCCCCACGCCCCCGTCGCCCTCCCCCTCTTCGCACAGCATCCCTCTTCATCACTTGCCTCGTTTTGACTGGTTCGCTTAATTTCGCTCATTCATTTTGGTGCATTTTATGTTGGCCAAGGACATGATGAACGTGGAATTATCAACAGCAAACTTTAAGGGGCGATAACTTTGAAACTTGCCTGGATGAGCGTGGGGGACGGGGAGCGGTGGCTGCCAGAAGATGGACCCAACAACAACAGCAGCCTCCAGAGTAATAACTGAAGCAGCTGCCTTTTGTTCATAAGCTTAAGCTGGCTTAAATGCATTTTATACGCTTGATGTCAACATTTAATCATTTTGGTAAACATTTCAGACATTTTTTGATTGGTCCAAAAGGGTTCGTGACCTTTCTACAGCTAAGCTATAAATATTGAGACTCTTATTGATATCTCAAATGAATGTAAGAAAATGTTTGTTGACTTTCCCGCTTACATTTTTTTTTATTTTTAAACAATTTTAGAATAATTACAGAAGTATTTTCGACTAATTCTTAACAACAACTATTTGAGAACTTTCCACCAAGATGCCAAACCGAAAAGAATTTAGGTTTCAATTCCGATTTTGATTCCGATTTTGAATTTCAATCAGTAAAAATGTGCCTTCCTATTCCGGTTTCGATTTAACACCCTGCTAAAAATAATATATTTTATATATTTAAAAAATATTTTTGGGCAAATTTAAACTATCACTTTAACTAACTAAATAGTATGAAAAGGAGAAAACTAAATAGCTCATTTCATTTTATTGGTGGATGTCATTTGCAATGAGTGCCGAGCAACAGCTGAGTTCAAGTTGAAGTTATCTACAAATTGGCAACTAATGGCAGCACATTGAGTTACTCACAGTGTGTGTGTGTGCGTGTGTGTGTGTGCGCATATGTGTGTCGAGGTTGACTCAATTATGTCGGCAGCTCAGCCGCATGTGAAGCATTTGGCATCGAAGTCAGCAGGCAAATAGAAATTTAAATGCGTCAGCAAATGGAATACAAAGGACAATAACATGGGATGAGCGCAGGGGCGGGAGGGAGGTGTACGGTGTACGGTGTTAGGTGGAGTGGAGTGGAGTGGGTGGTGTGACATTGCAACTTCAGAAGTGTATAATAAGTCAGTGACACACACACACACACACACACACACAGATGTTGATGACAATAGCAACAACTACAACAACAACAGCCAGAATAAAAATTGCCAAGCAACAAAAGTGACAAAATAAATTAAATTGACTTGGCTTTGTTCATTTCTTTGCGTGTGCTGGTGTAGTGTGTGTGTGTGTGTGTGTGTGTGTGTGTGTGTGTGTGTGTATGTGTGACTCCTGCGCTTTTCCATACTTTTCTTTGCACACGCACAAAACTTGGCTACGCCAGAGACAATTGATGCACGCACCATGGAAATAGAAAAACAGGAGTAGTCCAGGCGACCAGATGCCCGACTAGAAGATACCCAGCACACAGTAAACACTGTTGCAAAACATTTTCGACAGAACAGTTATAAATGTTAATTCAGTAAACAACAAAAAAAGTACAAAACTTTGAGCAACTTGAAAACATTATTAAACATATTGAAAACCATAATCACAATGTTTAGGAAGTTGTCAAGCAGAGCAGGCTTTATGATTAATATCAGGCCTTCAAATCGAATCCATTTATGTTTTTGGTTCCTGTACGTTTCTGAATTGGTTTCACACTTTTTTCTTTTCTTTTTTTTTGTGCTTGGTTCCGTTGTGGTTCTACATGAAAAGCTGAATTTTCGCTTTGGTTTAACTCACTGATGGACATGATACACCTAAAAACGAGTACAGGGTATACAAACAAAATGTGTAACATCAAATGTCAGAGGGAGAAAGCTAAGACAGAGTAACTGGGGAGCTCCTAAGAAGCCCAGAACTCGGGCAAGTGGAGAAACTGAGGAACTGAGCAAAAACTGAGAACTGAGAACTGAGAACTCAGTGGGTCACGTGCGGCCAACTGTCGACAGTCGACTGTCAGTGGTAAATGACGGGGCAAGGCTCGCTGAGGTTAGGTGAGATGAGGGAAGCGGAGGGGAAGAGGGGAGCCAAGGGGAGCTTACAAACTCAACTCGCAACTCAAGTCAACTTTAGCTCGTTTCTAGCTGAACTCATCGCTCAACAAAGTAGAAGCCAGGAAGGCAGCAAACTAAATTAAAAATGCCAAAAAAAAAAAAAAGGGAGCGGAAAAGAAAAAGAAAAGAAATGAATAGTGTGTGAATGGTGAAGAGTGTGTAGTGAGTAACAGGCAGCAAGTCGGCGACACAAAAAAAAAAAAAAAGATCGAAAAAACCCAAGCAAATAGTCAACCAGTTCAAGTCACGACTTCGCCACAGCGCTGTGAGTTCTGCATTTTGCTAACTCTTACAGAGTATCGAAGCGTTACACAAATACTTGACATGGAAGCCATAAGAAACTTAAGAAAAAGAAAGTGGCGTTTGCCAAAAATATTCACCTTCAAACTACAAAATAATGGCACGTTCTAAGCTTAAACATATTTTTGTAGGGTTTTTTAATTTTACTCCAATATATATTTCGAGCGGCGAACTTGCAAAAAAAAATCGTTTTCTTAAGCTTAAAATTGATTTTGTCCTTAAATTTTTTTGGAACTGAAATTAACAATTTTCATTTGCTTGCCTTTCATGACAATATATTTTGTTTATGAAATCGTTGCCGCCTGCTTGCCAATTTGGGCAACATATGTGTGTGTGTAGATGTGTTTATATAAGTGTGAATGTGTGTGTGTGTGTGCTTGGGCTTTGAGTATTTGCGGCTTCCTTTCCGTTACTTTACATTGACTTCCGCAGCAGCAGCAGCAGCAGCAGTTGCCAGAAGCGACTGCTTTACATGACAGACTGACAGACAAACAGATACACAGACAGAGAGACAGATAGACAGATACAAATAGGCAGATCTACCATTACCTAGCTACCACAAGCAACCACAACCTCAAATGCCCCCTCGCAGACTCAACCCTCAACGCTGTTGTTGACTGCAACCGATTGCTGCTTGCTGCTGCTGCTGTCAGCTAACAAAGATGCTGCGTTTGTTACTACTTCGAAATGGGTAGACAGGGTATGATGAAATTATGTCACAGTACGTAAAAGGCAGAAGAAAGCATCTTCGACCCCATCAAGTACATTGATGTATATATATATATATATATCAGCATCAAACGGTCGATTTAGCCATGTCCGTTCCTCTATGAGAATTAGTGAAGAGACTCAGAATATAATTTCTCAGTATAGCGCAGGAGCAGAATGCTTAGGGGTAGCACAATTGGCCAAATATGACTCAAGTGGGTCGAGGGGGGCCTCAACACCCCTAAGCTATGCTAAATTTCTGAAGTTATCTGACGATAACTTTCTGAACGTCTTCAAGACCGATAAAAATCATTTAACGAAAGCAATTAAAAGCACAACTTTAAAGATATAACTTTCTTGATATATCTTGATATAATATTGGTGTACTATGAAACTTACATCAAGATCGGCTTGAAATAGTTATGAAAAACTTGGTATCTTCTAGTCGAGCACTGTCAACTAAAGCATTCTTGCTTTATGTTGTTGTTTTTGTTTTCCTAGCTATAGCTGTTGTTGTCACAGCATGTTATACACAAACACACACACACACCACACACACACCACGCACACACACACACACACACACGTACGAACGTACGCACGTAGAAGGAAAGCGTGTGAATGAGGGGTAGCAGATTCATCGGCTCCATTCAAGTTGTTACTTTGCGCGCCTTTGCTGCTGTCAACTGACATCGAGTAGCTTCGCGTTGTTGTTGTTGTTGTTGTTGTTGCTGTTGTTGTTGTTGTTGCTGTGCTTATTGTCACATGACAAAAGCTGACGTGTCATCATTATCTATTGTTTTGCTGCTGTTGTTGTTGCTGCTGCTGCTGCTGTTGCTGTTGCTGTTGCCAATAGAACACACGTCAGCAACAAAGTTGCTGCAACATTTGACAGCGATTGTTGTTGCCGTTGTTGTGGCTGTTTTGTTGCTGTTTTTGTAGTTGTAGTAGCTGTGTTGTTGACACTGTTTTGTTCTTGGCTGCCTGCCTGGTTGGTTGTTTGATTGTTTGGCTGCCTGTTTGGCTGCCCTTGTCGTGGGCAGCTCTGCGTATACGTAATCTTCTGTCGCAGTCACTTTTTGCTTTGCTTTTTTGCCTGTTATTCTCAAGCAATTGAAGATATCTATATATATTTATATGTAGATGTATACATGCACATATACGATTACATGCCACAGTGAAATCAAAGAGCCCACAATCAGCACTTATGTTTTCATGTACGTATTGCAGCATTTATTCAACTCGATTTTCTATGGTATTTCACTTAAATCATTTTCTTGAAAAACTTTCAATTTAATGGCAAAGCGCTACAAATGTTCCACTTCTTATTTCAACTTATTGGGCTTATTGAGCTAAGAACATGGAAATCGAAAAGGCTGCGTTGATGTGCATTAAAATCAGGGTGACAAAACGGAACCGCAATGTCAACTTTACTGATTAAAATTCAGAATCGAAACCGGAATCGTAATTAAACATTTGAAACTGGAATTATGAAGCTCCATAGTAGCACAGTGGAAACGAATATCGAAAAAAGCTTAGCACCAATTTACGGTTGAAATTCGGAATCGGAACCGGAATCAGAAGATCAATTTAAAATTTGTATAAAACGCAAATAACGACACTGATATAATATAGCATCGACAGCCAGAGTGACAAGGCTAGATCGACCCGGCTAGTGACGCTGATCACGAATATATATACACACTTTTATGTTGGAGATGCTTCCGCCTGCCTTTTACATAATTTTTCTGCACTCAAAGTGATTTCATAAGGAAATTGTTGCTGAAGTAGTTTTACTATAAATTAATCAAATTGTTGGGTGTAATAATTGAGTCTCTCTCCCTCTCTCTCTCTCTCTCTCCCTATCACTCTCCCTCTCGCTTACTAAGCGCGCAACTCTGCGAAAAGAAAACGTTGCCAACTTTGGGCGCAACTTTCAAAGATGAAAGCAAAAATCTAATTTACTACTTGAAATATGCAAATGCAGCAGCAGCAAGTTGTTGCTGTCGTTGTTATTATTTTGGTGGCAGAAGTAAAATTCGTTGTCAATTGTTGGCTGCTGGCCAACTGAGTTCAAAAGTTTTCACTCGCCAATTTTCTTTTCTTTTTTTTACGCTTGCTTTCTTAATTTAAATTTCATAATGCAAAATTTATGATTGCACACACACAAATCAAATAACAGAAGCAGCGAAATAGAGTCAGAGAAGAAGCAGGACTAGAAGCCAACGGACACAAACACCCACCCACCCACCCACACACACACCCACCCACCCACACACACACACACACACACACACACACAGAGAGAGAGTGTCAGCAATCGTCTAACTAATTTCATTTGTGTGGTTTGGTCAGAGCCCGAGTGTAAAATGCTTTAGACTTAAAATCATTCCAGCCTTAATATGCTAATAGGAGTAACATGACATATCTGGGCTCAAAAAGTCGATATTGCTAAAATCGGATTTGTTTTCTATTCATTTTTTTTTTGCCTTGCAAATTGATAAAAATCGATTGATGACTGCACTTAACTTATAGCAAAACCTTTGAATATGAAGATCTACAGCAAACTAAACTAAAGTAAACTAAACTAATCTTTCCCTCACATTGGAAAGTATCGATTTGTCCGGGCGAACCCCGTGTTCAAAAAGGAATATTTGTTGTTGCATTATTGTCGTTATTCAAATTAGTATATAGCCAAATTCCAATTTCCAATTAATTATGATTATCTAAGAGAAAAGTAAAAAAGGATTTGTGAAACTAGAATTGAATTAGAAAGTAAATGGGTTCCTGTGCTATTCCCACAATTCGATGCTTGGTATCTGCCAGTCGGTCAGCATTCAACTAGATAATCTCTTTATATATATGTATATGTATAGTTGAGACTTTGTTTTCTTTCAATTTGACGCATGTCACTTGCAGGCTGGCAGGGAGGCAGGCTGGCAGGAAAGCAAGCGGAGTAGCTAAGCGGCAATACCTGCTGCATGCAGCAGTAGCAGCAGCAGTAGCAGCAGCAGTAGCAGCAGCAGTAGCAGCAGCAGCAGCAACAACGACGTATATAAACTGCTTTAGTTGGGGCAATTGCTGGCAACTTTTCAGTTGATGCATCATTTTTCCAGCTTCAACTTCATGTTCAGCTAATGCGACAGTTGCTGCAGTTGCAGTGTTGCTGTTGCTGCTGCTGCTGCAGCTGCATCGCTTTATTATTATTTAAAGACACGCCACTCAACCATCTCCTCGCCCCCCCCCCGCCATTTTGACTAGTTCTTTGTTGTTTGTTGCTGCAAAACTTCAAGTTGAACGCCTCGTTGTCATTGTCATTGCCAGCGCACAGGCAGCTAGTATAGCTGTGTGTGTGTCTGTGTGTGTGTCTGTGTGTGTGTCTGTGTGTGTCTCTGTGTGTGTCTCTGTGTGTGTCTGTGTGTGTGTCTGTGTGTGTGTCTGTGCCTGTGTGTGTGTGTATGTGCGTGTAGCTGGCAGCAATAACAATAATAATGGCATACTTATTTGTTTTGTGTTAGTTTCGGTTTTGTACGCAAGTAAATTAATTAATTTTCAGTCGCTTTAAATAAACAAACAGTTTGCCAACAGCAACAACAATAACTGCAACAAAAATCAACAACAAGTTGCACAACAAACACATGCCTCAACTGAACGACACATTCAATAAAAAAAGAACACTAAACAAAAATAACATAAATGGAAATCAAAGATAGTTTTGACTTAAATAGTGGATAGAAAATAATTAAACAATTCGAAAGCAACAAAAAAATTAATAATTATGTTGCAGTTGGACATAGCCGACTTTAAAATGCTCTGCTACTCATGTATCAGTAGCAAATAAACTTTGTGTGATTAATAATTATTTGATCGGTTGTGAACTTATCGATTACTTGTAGCAGCAACAATGTTGGAAAAATTGTTCTCGACTGTCTCACATTTAGTTAATTTCGGTAAGTAAAAGTCCAAATAAGGATGCCAAACTGTAAAGGTTAAAAGTTATTTGCAATCTCAAAATTACAACTGTTGCAACGATAAAGAACAGCACACGCTGATTAAGCAAAGATGTTGACAACACTGCACCGCACTAACTCATTCAATTCTATTCATTAAAAGTTAACATGGAAAACTGAAACCAAAATGAAAATGCTAGCAACAAAATAAAGTTGGTTCAGAACAGATATGCGGCCATGCATAAGTTTGAAGTGAAAGAAGAGCAAAAAATGTCAACAGACAAGTGGAAGGCAAAGTTGTCTTCTTAATTGTTCAATATACCAAACGTAAATCCAGCAAGTGAAGAAGATTAAAGATTGACTCTTTAATATAATCAATGTCAACGAAATCCTTCAACATAACCAACAAAAAAATAATACAACGCAGATACATTATCAAGGAGAAAAACAAAAATCTTTCGAAAGCAAACTTAAGTTTGAGTTTTGAGTTTTGTTGACGCTACTCAACTTTCGAACTTAAAGCGGTATTTGCTTTAATGATATAGGACGGGAAACACGATTCACGCTCTCTCTCTCTCTCTCTCTCTCGCTCTCTCGCTCTCTCTGTCTCTGTCTCTCTTTGTCTTTGTCTGGTTGAAAACACTCAACATTCTATATACACCAGTTATGGCTCAATTCGTCTGGCAATTAAGCGTTAGGCAGTTACAAAAAGAATTCGACAGATTTAAAGGCAATCCCATCCGCCTCCCACCTCCCCACACCTCTTCACACAAAAGCCCACAAACTTGTTAGTCCCCCCCCCCCCCCCCCCACCCACCCCATGCAGTTTGTTCTTCACTTCAAGTTGTCGAATTTGTTATGGGGGAGGGGGAGGGGAAAAAGTGTTTGTTTAATTAGCAAATAAAGCGGAAATCTGCCTACGCGAAGACGGCACATAACAATGCCAGCAATTCCCCGCTGCTCCCTCTCCCTCACCCCCCCTCTCTCTCTCTCTCTGTCTCTGTCCGTGTCGCACTCTCTTAATTGTCCTCAAGAGTCTGGGGTTTCTCTTTGTGGCAGCAGCACTTCAAATTCACCACGAAATTGAGCGAAATTGCTCAAAACTGCGCAGGCTTCGACAAGCCAAAACTCTTCCACTCTCTCTCTGTCTCTCTCTCTCTTTCTCTCGCTGTCTCTGTCGCTCTGTCTCCCTCCTGCTCTCTCTCTCTCCCTTTCTGCTTCTCTTGTCGTAGCTGGCAGTCCTTTGACTTTGGTCCTCCCCCTCCCAGTCCCCGCCACTAAACGCCGCTGCTTGGCAAAGCTGTTTTGCATTTAGATGGTAAATGTGGCGACGGCGGCTTCGCTTGTCATTGTTACAATTGTCTTGCGGCAACGCTGCCACAAACAGTGGCCGGCTGCAGTTGCACGTTGCAGTTGCACTCGCAGTCACAGCAGCAACAGCAAGAGCAACTGGGTCAGTGGGGCAGCAATCATGCAACACAGTCGTAGCACGCAGCATGCTGCGAATTCACTTTGCCACTCGCTGCCAATGGCAACTTCCGCTGTGACGTCATGACGACACAAAGCAGCGCATATATATTTCTTTTTAAAGCCACACACCTCCACAAACACGACCCACACACACACGACCACACGACACACACACGACCCACACATTTGCAGCTGGAAATGCTTAGCGAGATGCGCAGGCGTATTTTTATCAAACGATAAGTTTAAATGAAGGCTAGCAGAAAGCGAGAAGACAATTAACTTCTCACTTTAACTGCTTATTCTGTTATAGATGTAGATGAATTAAATTGGTCAGCAAAGCTCGCAGTTCAGGCGAGCAGCACTTGAAGAAAAGAAGAAGTCAAGGGTAAACTAATTTGCAAGTTGCCAGTAAAGATTCTTTTCAACGCTGCTCGACTTAAATGGGAGCAGCGTTTAGCAAAGTTGCAACAAGCAAGATGATGAAAGCGACTCAATCAAAGCCAATGACTTCATTTGTCAAGTTGTCAGTTTCTGGCTTCGCTTTAGCTGCTTTCTGTTTTCTGCTCGCTTTTGGCTTATATGTTTCAAGAAGCAGAGACAGAATGTTGTGCTCAACCTGCATAGCTCGTATTGCAATTAACATGCTTATAATCATAATAATAATTATTATTATTATTTCTATCGACACTACGCTGAGCTACCTCATAGTTGATGTACCGCAAACCCTGTTCTTGCTGCTGCTGCTGCTGCTGCTGTTGACGTCGCGGTCGCATTGCCATCAGACGTGAGCAATTGTTGTTGGCGACGAACGGCGACTTGGCTGCTCGAGTGTTTATGGTGGCGTCTGCAAATGTTTTCGTTGTTGAAGGTCAATCAAAGGGTATATTAAATGGGATTGCATTGGCAAGAAATACATTTTTCATACATTTTCAGTCTATTTATTTATTTATTTTTCTCTTTACTTTTTCAAAGCTCTTGTTTTTGAAGCGTTCTTACTCATTTTCAAGGTAAATAAAATAAAATAAACATTTTTCAATCGTAAAAAAGTTTCAAATTAAATTTACAACATTTTCAATAAAATGTTATTCGCTTTTATACATGTACATAACTATATACAGAGAGTATATATTGTAAATCAAGAGAGAATTAGCATAAACACAGAAAAATACGTTAAAGATACTTTCAAAAAAAAATTTTAAAAAGTTTAAATTAAAAAAATACACGAATTTTTGGAACTTGTGTAGAAAAAGTTCAAGCTAAACCGGACACTAACGACGAGTAAATAAATATAAATATGTATATATCTGGGATAGTCAAGTCGAATCGTATTTCGTTCCGAAATGTAAGCAGTAAAAGCATAAAATTTAGGAATTGATTCGGTTCCTTTATGGTAATATAGGAACCAATAATATCGGTTCCTAGAAGGTTCCTAGACGAAGACGCTAACGTAATGTCTAGTTTTTTGTTGGGCAGTCGAGAGTTGAAATTATATATCTGTGGACGACATTTGGCCAGTGCTCGGTGTGTTTTTCTTTTATCTTGAGGATTTTATAACAACGCAAGTTTTGATCATGGACAGCTGCGCCGATTTGACGAGGAATAGAATAAAAGCCATCAAGTCATCCAACTTGCTAAAATAAACGTTATCAGCTAACATTCAAAAGTATCTTGTATCTTTGCAGCTAATATTCTATACTCTATATACATATATATATATATAAATCTTGAATTTTAATTTCGGATCCGGTTTGACACTCTGTTCAAAAGTACTTTTTTTGCAAAGTAATATTAGAATTTATGCAGTGAATAAAGAACATCTATTGATAATAGGGTATGTCACAGTCGGACACTCTTTGAGCGCACATTTTTTATGCGAATTTTATGATTAAGTTGTTGCTGCTTCTGCGGTTGCACAAAATGCGGTGCAAAATGATGAGCGGTAAAACTTTTTTGTAGCATTTTTGTTATTTTTTTTATGTTTTGTTATTTATTTTGTTTTTGTTTTGAGCTATTTTTGTCGTTGCTGATTTTCTTGTTGGTATTGTTATTGCGTTGCTGTCGTCGACGGCTCATCCTTGTTTTTATTGTCGATGGCATATAAGAGAGTGCAGTTTCTCTTTTTATTATTATTATTTTTATTAAATTGAAGTTGCGCGCATTTTGCGCCAGACTGCCAGAAGCAGAACCAGAAGCAGAAACAGCTAGGCAAAAAGAAAGCAGACAGCTGCAGCTCGAGGGTTGCAGCAACGAAGCACGGACACGGCAACAATGCGATGCATGCAAATTAGCGCCGAGACAACAGCAGCAACAGCAGCAGCTAAATCTAAAGCTTAAGCCCCAAGTTAGGCGTGCCAAATGAGCCACGCACAAGATGGAAAGCGGCAAAAAAACGATGGGAGCTGAATGTGGAGGGGAAGGGAATAAGAGGGTAGACTCCTGATATATATATATATATCAGGAGTCTACCCTCTTATTCCCTTATATATATATATGTATATATGTGTGTAGTTGTGGTTAAAGCTCGGTCGATGGCAGCCATAGCAGCAGCAACAGCAGCAGTAATGTTGTTTTGCATAATTGATGCTTGCTCCGCTGGGCGCACCAGGCTTATGAGTAATGCCAAACAACTCAAACGCAATGCAGAAAGACAGAGAAAATCAGAGTGAGAGAGAGAGAGAGAGAGAGAGAGAGAGGGCATTTTAAGCAGCTGATAAGAACAAAAAAAGCTTAACGCCTCGTGTGCGGCGCATGCTGCGTATGAGTAATGCCAAGAGGAAACCGGCAGCTAATGAGAGTTAAGACAGAGCACAAAACGCAAAAAAGAAAAACAGAGAAGAGCTCTAATTGCCCAGCGGAGCGAAAATGTGTAACTCATTAAACCACACATCTGCACATCAGCAATATGTATACTAAATATATATACATAGATATAGATATAGATATAGATATAGATATAGTCAACCCTTACCTGTTTCTCTGCAAACTAGTCTGTGCTTCTAATCGTGAAGTGAAGTTGTGCATTGAAGCAGCGACATCTGCCACCCCATACATTATATATATATTCCTGTTCAGCATCACTACAAGAGTCGAGACAGCTATTGGTGCTTCTGTCCGTCGGCCTGTTTCTGTGCGAACTGTTACTCAGACTTAAAGCTAAACTTGGCATATATCCGACTCTTTGCCGCAGACATTTCTTATCGAAATCAGCAGGATCATATCGGTCAGATGATTCGTTCGCTTTGTGGCAATTTATGCTACATAAACTAATAGAGATACACCTATTTTATTTATTTAAATGGCTGGTAATATTTAAATTTCAGCAGTTGAACGCTGACCTGCAAACGTATTTAATTGTCGGAATGCCTAAGATTCACTATGCTTCTTATTTTCATTATATCCCATTTTATCATATTTTAGGATAATCAACTTTTTGTCCTTTATCAACTCACAGACATCTTTGGTAATTCTAATTAAATTATGGATGTGAGCAGTCAATTAATAAAACTCATATAAACTTAAACAACTCATCTGGGAAGATGACTAAACGAAAGGCAGCTCAATTAGTCAGTTATTAGCGCATTTCACTGAAATAACTACAAGAAATTGCCACAGAATTCAATAGGGAATTTCTATGGAAAAGGTCAAGGTCAGCAAATTAATCCTGTGTGTATATGTGTGTGAATGTGTGCATTTAGCTGACTAATTGACAAATACACACACAGACAACACGCTGTGTTCAAATTTAATGAGCATTATTAAAAATTAATCAGAAATTTGCATTTATTTAGAAAGCACACACAGAAGCAACACACGCACAACCAATTCCCTCTGCCCTCTGCCCTCTGCTCTCTGTCTCCCTCTCCTCCTCCTCTCTCTCTCTCTCTCTCTCACACACACACTCTCATTGTATCTATCTGGCGGCGCATTTGAAAACATGCAACTGAAACTGAAACTGATGTAGACATTTACTGAAAATTACGTAAATTAAATTTGTTTTTATGGCGGACAGACGTTTAAATTGTGCCCCACACGCACACACACACACACGCACACACACACACACACACACACACACGTGCACACTAGGCGCAAACTGAAAAGGGCAGCTTAATAAGCAGCGCCCACATACGTAGCCCAAGAAAACAAGTAAATACAAGTAACTCTCGAGTTTTTGACCGACTAACAGATACTCTCTGGCTAACAAATGTGATTTTTCCCGTATACCTCTGATCAAGCATACATAAAAGATGCGTAACTTTAACCGAAATACAATTTGATAACCGAGCTTAAGCTCATCTACTTGGGATATGCCCATTTTGGGAATTTTAAATTTTGCCAAGGGTAGAGGAAACTGAAATGAACAAAACTCGTCGAAGCATTCGACCCACAAAGGCGACCCAAGAGTCGACCCATTGCCGAAAGCAGCCACCCGCCAGCATCCCAGCATCCCGCATCCGCCATCCAGCCGGGCCAACAAAGTAATAAGCCCCTCAATGGAGGCGCCAGACCTTGGGTCATGCCCAAGCACCCTGGTAATAATGTGGTAAACTGGGCAAATGCCGCTCAGCCGCCCAACCACCCAAAAAAGCAGCAAGCGACTTCCACTTTCTACACGTATGTGTGTGTGTGTGTGTGTGTGTGTGTGGTGTGTGTGTGTGTGTGCGTGTGTGTGTGTGTGTAATTCGGGCACTGCGATTGTTAACAAATATATGCGTAAGACGCGTGCCACAAAACACAGATTATTACCAGAAATGACCCAAAATGCTTCAAATCGCAACTCTAACCTCACAAAAAATAAAAACTGACCATAGAAATTTTGAGCTACTCAAATCTTTGATAGCCAACAGTTTATTAAGGCATAAGAGAAGCTGTGTTGAAATTAATTGTGCCATAATTGTATGGCATTTGGGGTTACGGCAACTTGCATTAAAAAAACACACACAAAAAAATATATATGGAAAACTAAGCAGAGCAGCAATCTTAAAAGTAATTATCACAAAATACCAAATAATACAATACTCACAAATAATCCGCTCTTGTCTTATCCTTGGCTCCAAACAATAGAGATCCTATATTTTTCAACTTTACAGCTTATTTCAATTTGAATTGTTTATATCCATGGAAGGCAGTCTAAATTAGCACAGCACAAGTATTATTGTTAGGCGTCTCAATTTTAAGTACATAAATCAGCGGCTGTTTGGATTCCCACGAGATTAAGAGGCGCACTAAATTCGTATTTGGCCAATGATATTTTAATCGCTCTCCTCAACTGCTCTCTGAGCAGGTGATTTTGGAATGTGCATATATGTATATATACATATATATATATATGTTCTCCTTGCTGAATGTTTTGCTTTGCAGCTTACACAACTGTAAGGTAATATATATTTGATCAAACACGATTAATAAACAAATGAAACCTGATTTTTCTGGCACATTTTAGCTTTTTTATTATCTACGCGACGTGAAAAAACAATTCGCTTGCTTCACTTACCAAACAAAGATATTTTTCATAGGCTGAGAGTAAGCTGCTTATGCCAAAGTTAGGTATCACGCTTAAAATAATATATGAAATAAATATGAAATATATTTTTGTAATGGCTACGTGATGGTTAAGAGCATCAGTTCTTCATTATTAATGTAATGTCAAATAATAGATTCAATAAATTCTGGTCTATTTTCACTTTGGCTTCAAGAGTGTATTGTAAAAGGGTCAAAGTAAAAAGGAAAGCCACGCAATTGAAAATAAATAATTAAATAATGTTTTCGTTTTATTATTTACAAGACGTCAAATATTTCCACCTGTATTGATAAGCCCAAAAGCAAACTCTGACCTTAATCATTGTCATGTCAAATGTAATTAAAAACAAATAAAATGAAATAAATCTTTAAAGGTCTCGCGACTCTCTGCGCTTATTGCCATAAATTACTTAATTTGTTTACCTTTGAGACGCTTTAACAATTGAAAGCCCATTGAACGTGTCCACATTTAAACCAATACCCAAAACACTAAAAAGCAACCCCTAAAAAACAGATTTGCTGTCGCTTCAAAGCCTGAAATTGAAGGCCTCGCTCGTAAGTTTCAATGTCGTTTCGACAAGCCCAAAAAAATAACAACGACTAGCCAAAAGTTTCATTTACAAGCAACAATAACAACAACAACAACAAGAAGAAGAAAAAACATTGCAAATGCCCAGCACAAATATCAATGATATGTTTGTTAAAAAACACGACAACGAGTCGCTGCCCAATGCCCAATGCCCTTCCAGCTTCATCGCACTGCAGCATCCAGTTTCAAAATGTTGTTGTTTTTGTGTCTCGTCATTTTTATTTTTTGTTTTTGGATAGGTCATGTACTTGATGGGACCGGTGCCTCCCTCGTTATTGCCAGATGGCACGAAGTTTTCGCCCAGTTGGGTCATGAATCCTTTGAGCCCAGCATTTTCTTCGTCCGCTTTTTTCTTCTTCGGCCTCTTTCAGCTGACATTACGTGGTCCGCTATTAAGCGAGCCCCAACCAAAACCCAAACCCAAACCGAAACCCCAAGCAAAAAACCCAACTCAAACCCAAAAACCCCAACAAAAAAAACACGAGCAAATAAACAAACAACCGACCAATAATTGTAAATTAAAATTGAAATGAATGTGCGGAGTGAAGAATGAAAGAGAACGCGTTTATAGGAGGCAGAGAGAAAGAGAGAGAGAAGAAACTAGAGATAGAGAGAGAGATAGAGAGAGAGAGAGAGAGAGAGCTAGAGGGGGGTGAAAGTGGAAGTGGAGGTGGAGGACACATAGATAAGAAGGTATCTCCTTATATTATCCTCCTTATATATCCTTATATACCCTTTCAAAATGTGCACAGTGAAAAATGCTGAAAGATGAGCGCGTTTAAGAAAGAGCTACAAAAGAAGGAAAGCTTGTTGAACAACAAATAAAATATAATTAACAGAGACAGTGAGAGAGACGGAGAGAGAGAGAGAGAGAGAGAGAGAGAGAGAGAGAGAGAGAGAGAGAGAGAGAGAGAGAGAGAGAGAGAGAGAGAGAGAGAGAGAGAGAGAGAGAGAGAGAGAGAGATGGAGAGAGAGAGAGAGAGAGAGAGAGAGAGAGTGAATAGTGCAAAGAAATATGTCTCTCATTTTATTACACCATTGGAAATGTGCGGAGTGAATAAAGCTGAAGCAGCAGTACCACGAAGGAAAAGCTACACAAGAAAGGGACAACTAATCAGAAGACAAATGTAACTAATTTTAATTTATTATCAGTTTTTGTCAAAGTTCTTGACGACAATTTGAACATGTTAAATACCTATACTAACCCATCCAGGAAGAGGATCTCCCATAAGTTGGTCAAAGCCAAGCGAGTGTTCAGTCCACTCCGATTAAATAATGCTACAAAGCAAAGCGCTACAAGATCTAGTAACAAAGCCTAGAATTAGTTTAAGAACCATAATTATATACTAAATAAATAAATATTTAAAACTGAAGCACTAAATAATTATTTCTATTCCTTTGTTGTCTGTTAGAGGGTATTCTTCTTGTTAAGCACTCTCAGCTAGAATTTCCCCACTTATTCTCATTCTATGATTTGTTCCATCTCTTTCTCTCTCTCTCTCTCTCTCTCTCTGTTTCTCTATCTCTGTCTCCATTATGCTCTTCTCTTATGGAAATGGATTGAACTCGCCCAGGGGCGCCACTTTATGCGTTGCCGCTCAGTTTCAACAGTTTGAACAGTTCGCATTATGACCTATGTTCCCATTATTGTTGCTATTGTTCTTGCTACAGCCACAGCTTCTTTTGTGGTTGTTATTGTTGTTGTTGTTGTTGTGGATGTTGCTGCTGCTTTTGGCCTGCCTAATAGCTAACGTTTCATCCAATCCAGAGAAACGTTGCCAGACGCTTTTGTTACATTCCACTAATGTTTTGCGCCAACAACAGTAATAACAACAATAACAACAACAACAGCACAGCAAGAACAGCATCGCATAATGCCGCCATATAGCAAGCAGCGGGTTATCAAAAGCTTCAACGCCAGCAGCAAAATCAGCATAAGCAGCAGCAACAACAGCAACAGCAGCAGCAGCCTGAGAAGAAGCTGCACACGCACAGTGGTGCACAGGGGCATTGTGAATGGCTTAAAAGCTGGCTCCACTGTGGAGTGGATTTAAATTTATGCACTTATCAGTAAGTTGGAGAACTTTATGCCAAGCAGTACAACATTTATCTACTACTGCTAAGCTCTAAACTCTAAATAAGTCTTCAAAATCGAACTGTTTATGTAGATAAAGGATATGGCTATATATATATATATAGTCAAACTCAATTATTGAACCGTAGCTTTATGTATGTAACAGGAATCAACCGACAGTATTAGGGCATATAATACTGCAATAAAATTGGAACCTAATTACTTTTGAATATATTTTAAATATGAATTAAGACTTATTTAACCCTTTCAGAAGCGAATTAATTTAGCATGTAATAATTATATAATAATCAATAGAAATTGAAATAATTAAAAAGAAATTTTCAAAAGGATTTCAGGTAATATTATCGTTTAAATAACTGCAAGTAATTCAAATAAATAATAAAATAAACAGAAAACATAGCAATTGCAGTTGTGTCACGAGACGAACCCCTATTTTTATACTTTGATACCAAAGGTATTGGGAAATTGAGACTTGAATCTTGGAACATAGCCTGGTATGTGCCCGCGTCAGACAGCTGCACAAATTGCAGTGCTACCTGCCAAGGAAGGGGGCTGGGAAATCGATCAAATCGATAAAGCTACATATCTCCCACAATTTTAAAGCTGCAGACACAAAATTTGTTTGACGGTTGTTGCTGATGTCCCTCAAAGATCGGCATGTGCCACGCCCATCATATTTCAATTCAGCATAATAAGTTGAGAGACAAAAGGCAAAAATAAATTTGTATATTGAAAAAGATTTAATCAACGAAAAAAATGTCATCTGAAGAAGAGAGTCCCACTCGATGGCGATGAACGGGTGTCCACTTATAGCAATGACTACCGGATCGCTGCGCGAGAGCAAGGAGCATGCGGTGACCCTTGGCGAGATGCATAACGATGCGCTGCAGCTGCTCGTCCAGTACCGGAAGCGTCGAGCTGCGCGAGGATACTGCTGGTCACCGCCAGCCTGCTGCAGCTGACATCTGTGTTGACGGTGCTCAACAATAATTTTCTCACTCGCCAGCTGCACCCATCCAATTGTTTGGGATTTGGATTATTGGCGATGCAGCAGAGCTGCACAGAGCTGCCAGCACTTTATGGAGGTGTGCCAAAAGCAGGAACACTTTTGTCCAGCGATGAGCTCGATGGGTGCGCCACGACACGCCCATGCGTGTAGCGGCGGCGTTGGTGTCACTGTTGCAAATGGATTCGTCTATGCCTTGGCTGGCTTGGGCATACCGGGCATACGCTATCTTGGCACCGAAACCGTGGAACGTTATGATCCAGCTACCAATACGTGGACACTGAATGCCTAGGAGTACAATCCGGTGCGCAATGCCTGGAATGAACTGGCACCATTATCGTTTCCACCTGAAGGCGCCTGTGTCGTTGCTGTCCGAGGATTGGAGACAGAATTTGAAGTTGAATCGCACATTTTTTTACAGAAATTGCAGCAGAAAAAAAAAAAACACAAAAGGCACTTAAAATTCACTTTGAGAAATTTATGAAAAATGTAAAAGACAAAATTGTTCGAAATGTTGTAGATTGAGAAATTAGATTTGTTCTTTTCAGCACCGTTGCTGAAATATAACTGAAACAAATGTTTATTTTTCTGTTCAGCAAGGAATTCGAAAATTTCGACAATTTTGCATGGCACACTTTGTGTTCCAAGTTTTGTGAAACGGGCGTGTTTAAAATTCGGATCAACTACGCTTTTAAGTTACGTCACACAATACATAATATGCCCGTCTTGAGCCATTTTGAATTTAAGCGGTATTCTAAAGTGGTGCTGATGGTGCAAGGGGGCCGACGAAAGAGTTAAAACTCCAATTTATTTCCATATTTTGCAATGTTCGCCATGCTGAGGCTCTTAAACTTGAGGGGAGGGCAGGACACTTACTTACGTGCTACCAACTGCCATGTGCCCCCTTTGGGAGCACACATCCCTATTGTGGCATGCTACCAATGAGTTTATCAATTTACATTTGATTCGCTTGTGTGAAAATCGACACGCGCTTCAGTTTTTGGCCATTGCGTAGCAAATTTGCACAGTAGGCAGATTTTTGGGTCCACCAACTGTGGAGTCACCACGTGGTGCCACTGCCAGCGCCATGCCGCATAAATCAATTAGCATTAAGGCAACGGATCTGGCCCAAACAAAAACACATATATAAACTATATACACACACACGCATATACATATACATATACATATACATATACATATACATATACATATGTAAAAATAAGAAAGAAGAAAAGGCAAAGAAGAACAAGTAGTGAGACGCTAGTCGCGAGAACCCGACTAGAAGATACTTCGAACCCAGTACATCTGAGTAATATTATGTATAGGAATATATATATAACCGATTATAGAGATTCTTTCTGCAAAATGTATTGTTATCGGTAACCGATTTGATCGATAATCGGGGAAACGAAACGAGTTATCGATAAAATGAAATGAACGTGATCTGCGTATGCATATTATGCAGACGCTCAGACAGAGGCGGCTGAATCGACTCTGCTGTTGATGCGTATCAAGAATATGCATATATATAGTTTATGGGAACGGAGATGCTGTCCTTCAGCCTATGACATGCATTTGCAGAACTGGATTATACCCCATTTACCCAGCAGGGTATACAAAGCAGGCTAAAAGGGCAAGCACTTCACTTATTGTTATCATTGGCACATGAATAAGGACGAACAGAAAAGAAAAAACAATCGAAAGGGAGGAATAAGAGGGAAAAGAGGCGAAGAAAATACGAAAGCGAATGCGAATGCAAATAAACAAGCCCAAAAGGCACTTAATTGTATCAATTTAAGCAGTTAAAAGCAACACCAGCAAACGGCCCAAGCAGCGCTCCCAAATTAACGGCAATGTGTTGCCGGCAGCAGCAACAAAGAATAAAACAAATCACAGACCACAAAATACCCTGTGAAAAATATATAATTATAATATATATATATATCGTGTTATATGGTGATTGAATAAGTGATACGCTTTAGACAATTTCAGCTTGACATTCAGCACAATTACTTATCTCACCGATACCCTATGAGAAAGTTTCAACTCAGCTTGTAGCGAAGAGAACAATATTTCGCTAATTAGTTGGTCTAAATGCATTAAGGCTAGTCCATGGTGAACTTTGATACTCCATAATCATTTCATAAGCCAAAGCAAAGCCAGATTTATTTTCCAGTCGAAAAATAGACTATACCACATCCTGTAAACAACTTTAAAGTCAAAATGCTATTTATAAAAATAAGAAAGTAAAAAAAAAGTGTTGCCACGTTCCCTTTCTGCTTAGTATACCCAAGATCGTTGTACAGAGAGTATAGAGGGTCGCCCACATGGCTCCAGTCTATTTAGATTTTGCGCTCCTTTTTGTTTCATATTTATCGTTGTTGTTTTTCTTTTCTGCTTTGTTTTTGTTGTTTTGCAGTGGAAAATAACGCATGTGAAAGGAAGGACATTAAGTGGTGAGCAAAGATCCTTATGCGGTCCTTGCACGGAAAGTCACTTGCCATCGGAAAATCATTGAACCTGCCCAGGCGAACTAATGGCTCGAAATGGTAATCGCTCCTTGCTCCTCGCTCCTCGCTCCTCGCTCCTCGTTCCTCGTTCCTTGCTCCTAATTCCTTCGAATTCCCCTTTGCTGCTGCTGCTGCTGCTATCGATATTATCAGCTATCAGCCATCAGCCATCAGCCTCGTCTGAAGTCGCTGCTTGTTGCGTGCCTTGGCAAGGGCAGCTCAATTTCAAGGATATTGATTGCAAAATACTCACTTATCCATTGCACAGACAAACAATTCAGCTCACAAACGCTACTCGAACTGAAGCTCAACAAATTGTTCAACTTATTTCTGCATATACGCGACTAATTGAGCGTGGCACATTTGTTTTGCATTTCTTCTGATACTGAGACTTGACAGGTGTATGCAAAAATTATCTATATTTAAGCAGTTTAAGGTTTGGAATATTCAGCTTATTTTTATACCCGGAACCCGTTCAACTTTTGATCGGCTAATTTTGATGTGCCTTGCAAAATGACTTATAAAACAATTAATTAAAATATAAGACAGACCAATAAAATAACCAATTGTCTGCAAACAACCCAATAAATGAGAAACAAAAACAATTTTATTTCGAAACTCGCAACACACTTTGGCGTTTGATTGAACGCTCTGGGCAAAGTCAGCCAATCAGCAATTTGATTAGCAGGCTGTAAAACTAAAACTGTCCCATTTGGCCGTAACACAAAATAGATAACGCAGAGCTGGTGAATTCATCAGCTTTCTATATATAGAAAATTCTTGAACTCAATTTGACTGTCGATTTTTTGGCCGATGCCACTGGCTCAAATTTGTGGCAGGCTTAATCCAATTTCGACCCTTCGTACAGATGGGCAATGATGACATGCTGGCCGTGATTGCATTACATTCAAATTAGAGACACACGCATAAATTGCTGAGCCCAAGGAGACAGCCAAATTTGCATAAGGCAACAGCATGTGGGTGCAGCAGCAGCAGCAACTGCAGTTGACAGCAACTGTTGCTGATTGGCCAATTGGTGCATGCAATTTCACCTCACTTGCCACAGCCCCATCGATGCATGTGCATCCAAATTGGCTGTCCGCAATAGCTGGGCAATAAAGAAGTGGCAAGTCTAATCAGTGCAACAGCATCAGCAGCAGCAGCAACTGCAGCAACAACTGGGCAAAAACACCTCAAAGTAAACAAATTTTTGGCGAAAACGAAGGCAACAACGACAACCCCAAAAACCAAAACAAAAAAAAATCATCAGACAACATCCTTTCCATGTAAATGATAATGACAAGGATGATGATGATGCTGGTAATGATGACAACAACAACAACAACAACAATGTTGCCAACCAAACAAGCAAGGGAGGAAAGAAGACAGAGAGAGAGAGAGAGAGAGAGAGAGGGAGAGAGACAGGGGGATAGGCAGCTACACCGAGCGAAATTTCGAAATGAGCTCGAATCAAGTATTTTGGATTCCCGCTAAGCATTCTTGGTATTTCAGCAATTTACTCAAAATGAGCACATCAAATCCTAAACAAAAAATACTCGCCTTAATTTGCTAAAAGTTAATATTGACTTGATTTGAACTTTTTAATACCCTGAAGATGAAAGCATCTCGAATCCATAAAGTATGTACAGTTGCGGTCAAAATAATAGTAGCGATAGTAAAATGACTCATTTTATGGTGATCAAATCGATAACTCTTTAAAATCTTCAATATGACGGAAAAATTCCACGATGCAAAGCAAAAATATTTAATTTCTCATTCTCAAAACTTATGTTATCAATGTCAGCAAGCCCAAAGTCAAACCAATTTTAGCAAGCCCCAAAGCTGCTTGCAGGGTATCTTCTAGTCGAGCTGTGTCCACTTGAGTATTCTACCATGTTTCGTAAGCAAAATCTTTTAGCTTGATTTGGATACAGTTGACTTTAAGACTATATATATGAGTGCCAAAATTGTGCATAACAAATCGATAACACTTCTCAATAAGTCGATCAAGCTCGATAATCGATAACACTTGGAGATATATTTCCAAATATTAAGCAGCCAGCAAGCATGCAAGTTAAACTGCTAGTTGCCTCTTTAATAGATTGGGCAATATGTTTCCAATCATTTTAGTAGACGCTCTCTCTCTCTCTCTCCCCCTCTCTCTCTCTCCCTCTCTCTCTCCCTCTCTCTGTCTCTCTCTCTCCCTCGCTCTCTGTCGACAACTATCCAGCAGATACAACACCTCGGCCCGCCTCCGTTCCGCTTGCTGCTACCACGAACTTAAACGCAAAGTAGCGACATTTATGCGAAACAGTTAACAACAGCTAACAGCTAAGAGCCAACAATGGCGAACAGCTAAGAGCGAGCCACAAGGCCCGCGGCCCGTTGTCGAAGCAGGCGGATGGCGGATGGCGGATGAATTAATAGTGGCTGAAGTGGCTAAAAACGGATGAAATGCCCGCACTGAAGTGCCCCAGCAGCAGAACAGCAACAGCAAAGCAATTCTCGCTTAAACAAAAAAGATGGACCGAATCTGAGGCACGTCAAGGATTAAGTACCCTGCAGACAGAACTCCAACTGCTGACATCAAAATTTCACTATAAATTTAAAGGAAAAAACAGTCAATCTGATTTATATCGAAATAATTGGTTGGTTAACCTCGATGTCTTCTTTTAGAAGAGAACTTTAATGATCTGAAGTTAGTTGCCAATAGTATTTAAGCCTGCTAAGTTTCAGTTGACAGTTTAGATAATAATCAATATTTTTATTGATGCTGATTTACAATATTTATGTCTTACCTAATAGTAAGTTAAGGAAATTTTACTCAACTTTGCTTAAGGCGAAGCTAAAGCAAGCTAAAAATTAAATTTGTAATTATTATTATAGAATTAGCAAAAAGTAAAGCTAGAAAATTGTATCAAAACAAATATTATATATATATATATATACATCTATATAAAATCAGTCAGACAAGGACTCATTGAAAATTGAAAAGTGTTTCGAGAAGACTTTAGAATCATTTGTCTTTAAGATGGTTTCCATTTTGCAAACTGAAATATATTAAGAAAATAAGATATTTAATTAAAAATAAATATATATAATGGAGTGTCTTATCAGATACCTTGTTGGATCTTAAAAATATTGAGGCTACATTATGTATGTATGCCATCAACTATATACCTCAACGACACTTCTTAACTACAGCTATAGCTATAGGGTATCTTGCTGTGCGCTTACTTAATCTAACAAGTTTTGTTGATTCCAATTTTTGTTTTTACTTTTTCCGCTTTCCACAAAAAAATAGAATAGAAAAAAAATCAACAAAAAAAAAAGAAAGTTGAGCGCCAGCCAAGAAATTGTCACAGTCCATTCGCAACACCCCCAACGCGAGGGGTGAGGGGATGTTAGCCGTAGATGGCAGGATTACCGCCGTCCGCTGCTCATCCATTTCATACTTTTACTAGTAAAAGGGTATGCCAAACTTGTCGTCAAGTTTGTACTCATTTTTATTTATTTAATGTGGACTAGAAAAATGCTTTAAAAATATAAAAATTAAAGTTTCGAAGAGATAATAAGCTCACAGATTTCAAATGAAATGAAATATAAATATATAATGAATATAATATTTCTGGGATTAAAATGGAAAATGGAACATGGAAAAAGCCAATCAGACCAATTTATAGTGTGTATATATTCATTATCAGCATCACCAAGAGTCTTTACAGAGAATTCCTAAAGCATTAGCTTTGAGTATATTTTCTCTTTGCTACAGGCAATGCATATGTCAAAGTCGGTCGGATCAGATGACTATATCATATAGCTGTCGTAGGTACAATAAGTTTTATTAAATGTACAATTCGGCGTCGCAGCGATCCCTCCTGAGTAGAGCATTCAATCAGCATCGCTTGGCGTATCTATAAATTAGTGCAGGTCCGGCTACAAATCAGCGTCGTCATCATCCTCATCCCCATCGCCTAGCGCACTCCTCAACTTCATTTCCATCCTCATCCTGTTTGGGCAGAATGCAAAATCTATGCCAATTTATGTAAATCAAAGTTTAAATAAATGTGTGAGCGCCAAGAAAAAGAAACAGAAAAACCACACCAGACCAGACCAGACCAGGACAGACCAGAATCCCGAAAAACCAGACTAGACCAGAACCCAAAAACCCAAACCCCAACACAGAACCCCTACCAGATACCATTCCAGACGAGTGAAGAAACTTATTTGAACAGACGTTGCGGAAGTACGACTAAGCCAGGTCCTCCACTCACCAAAGTGAAGGGGAAGTTGGGTGGGGGGTGGCTTCTTTGGCTGTTATGGGTGGGGATGGGTGCTAGGGCTGCTGGGGGTGTGGTGGACTTGTGAGGGCATTCTCTGCTTGCGTGCCAGCCGCATAATTCAATTGGCGTCGTCTACAGGCAAAAGAGAGAAAATGAGCAAAAAAAAAAGCAAATCAACGTTTTCAATCGAGACTGATCGACTACGAGATGCCCTGTGCTTAAGTCTAAGCAAAAAATCACGTTGCCAAACTTTAGCAATGGAAATCCAGAACAATAACTGCAATTCAACGTTCCTCAAAGAATCAGTTAGAGGAACCGATGCGAAATCGAAAAAATATATATATATATAGAACTAGTTCAAAATCTTTGCTGGAACATTTAAGCTTTAATTCGATTTGTTGGCCTGTTAAAATACACTTTGAACTTCAGATCTCTGGCACATATACGCCTTGCAATCGAATCAATAGACGAAGCTTCGATTTGTAACATGTTATCGATTATCGATACAAAAAACACTGGATCTGTACAAGGTAAACTACAGTCTACATTTGAAAGTTCATCTTCAAAATTTCACTTCTTCTGATTCTGACATTTGTTTGAAAGGGACAGCAAATCGATATATATCGATTTAGTGGACAGGTTAAGCTATGATTATTTTATAACTGAAACTGAACTTGTCATTGTTATTAAGTCAGCTTCAGGAAATAAGGAGAATCTGCTTAGAGTATGAGAAAGTCCATACGAATTTACAGTAATCGATATTTATCGAAATGGATTAAAGCATGTGAATCGCAAATAATATTACGATGCATATTACATATATTTATATATATATATATATATATATATATACATACATATATATATATACATATATATGTATAATGTGATTGCTAGAGTTATCGGCAAGGAAAACGGCAGCCACTCGCAGCTGGAAGGCAGGGGAGGAAAGGGGTGGGGTGGGATTTGTGTGGGAGGTGGGGAGACAGAAGGACATATAATTGCTTTCTAGCTGGGTGGTGGACTGTCACCCACGTTACCGTTTCCGTTACGGTTACCGTTACAGTTACCGTTACAGTTACCATTACCCTTGCCTTTACCGGGTATCGAATTTTCTTTTGCATGGCAATCAATGCAGCTGGCACTGGTCTCCATCCTGCCGCACCTCTCCTCTGCTCCTGCTGCTGCTGTCATCCTGTCATCCCTATCGCCACTTCATTCGGCGGCATCCAGTTGCGAAGGGGAGCAAAACAAAATCAAACAGATATTGAAAACAAATGAAAAATACGGAGAAAACAAGACACAGAATTGTTATGGCAGCAGAACATTTTCAAATTATCATTTGACGCACACTCAACCGATTCAGATACCGATTCCGATTCCGATTCAATTTAGGCCCAAGTGGCTGATTGAAACGGCAGAATGCTGGCAAATTTCGTCGGTTTTACCTTTATCTTTGTATATCACTTGAATTCTTGATCTTGGATCCAATTACAAGGCTCAACAGCATCAAATAGAATATGCGCAAAAGAATTTCTGCTCTTTGCACTTCGAGATCTTAACTGGAATACTAATAATAGCCAACCTACACTTTTAGAAGCATTATTTCAAAAGCATTTTCCAAATATTAGTAAAAAAATAAAATCAATGATTCGAAAACACTTTCCACAAATTTAATAAATTTAAGCCACTTAAATTTACAGCTAAATGTGCATGTGTGGCGCCATCTGTTGACGAAATTTGTCAGCTATTATAGCAGCTTTCAAGCTGTGGTTCATGCACTAGCTAAAAGCTCGTTGCTGGAGAGTGAAGAGTTATTGAGGCTGGAGACATCTGAAAGGGAACAGTAAAAATGTAAAAAGAAACTGCAAATTAATAAACAATTAATGTTTTTGCTAATGCATTAAATGCTTAATAAATACCAACAACTTTCGTTCTTTGCTCGCAAGCTGGTCTATAAAAACGATATTCTATTTTTATTTATTTCTAATCCTGCCACGCGCAGTTCATAAGAGCTGCTTCCACCACAACCTCCCCACACACCCACTCCCCTCCCCTCCCCGCCCCCCTGCGCTACGTTCATCCCTATCAACAAGCCGCGTTTTAATTTCACTCGCTTTATTGTTGTTGTTGCTCATTAGTAATATTTTTTTATTTTTATTTTATTATTAATGTTTTGCGTGTCGAAAGATGCACAAGCCAAAAATTCATTAAATTTGCCGATGAAACTCATCATTTATGGATTTGAATAATTCACGGGTTCATTCACATGCACAAAAACAAAAATAATATCAACAAAAATCCTTTTGCCTAACTGGCCATTTTGCCATTTTGAATTTTGGGGTAGTTTAACAATTGCAGCTGCTTTGTACACACATACATACATACATACACACATACTTACATACATACATACATACATACTTACACACAAACTCATTAAAAGATCAGCCTAAATTTAAATAAGACTCCATAATTTTGGCGCCAATGGTTATTCAGCATACCCTGTAATTCAGAAAATAAATTTCTAAAATATCTAATTAATTTTTATTTATCTCATTTAATTTTATGATGGATTTTTATAAAGTTTAGCAAAAATATGTCCAATTTACAGGGTATAGTTTTGCAGAAATGGCTAAAGAAATGCAATTATACCCTTTTTGTGCCTTGTATTTTTGATAAAAAATTTGTTTTTAAGATTTCAGCAACGTTTTACAACAAACACAGCTCAAATAAATTCATTTAAGTGAAACAATTTCAGGAGAGGGATTTGAAACCGCGCGTTGAGGGACTTTCCAAAGAGCTAGAAAGGATTTTTTGTAAAAATTAAAATTTGCATTGTTTTTCCTAAAAAATAAAATATTTCTAAGACCTCAGTGTATCAAAAAACACAACAGAAAAAGACAATTTGCTAATTGCAATCAGCATTATGACTATACACAATATAGACGAATGAGCCCGCAAATGGCCAGTCAATTCAATTTCAATTCAATACATATATATCACATAGATTAGCCCATCCAAAACGAATCCTGTTCAATAGAATTCCACTCAATCAAACGCTCCGACAGGGAGCTGAGCCAACCTACTCATAAATATATATTATATATCTATATTGTATATAGATGCAGTGTGGATCCAAATATCATTTATCATACTATAGATCAAGTCGGGAGAGTTGAATGCGCTGCCAAACAGCAGCTAATCAAAACAATGTCCAACAACAATTTCAATTTCAATACCAATGGCGAAAACAAAATGTTTTCTGTTTTCTGTTTTATTTTTTTGTTTTTTGTTTTCTGCCTTTGGGTTTTCGAAAGAAAAGAAAAAAAAATAAGACAGACTGGAAAAAATCGATATACGAAATTATGACAATGATATGCAATAGAATTTGCGTGGAGGGGGTGAGAGGAGAGCTGGAGAGTGGAGGGGGGCCAAAGACTCAACAAGTAGCTGAAAGCGTATCAAATATAAACATGCTCGACTCAGAAATACCTCGCATATCATTTGTAAGGCTTCGACTTCAAATGCTATTTTCCAAAATTTAATCAGAAAATGAAAATATATATAAAAAACATATGTTTAAATCTGATACAGTAACATATATGTATATTATTATATAGAAAAAGTATCGGATAGCCCCAAAAAATACCGAGTTAAAAGTCAAATATATAAAGTCCAAACAATTAATTGCAAACAGGATGTCAAACTGAATCGTACTTTATTTCCAGTTTGGTTTCAGCTATGAATTTGTCGCGATTTTTTCTATTTATATATAGACCAATAATATCGATTATTCTAACTGATTCTTTAAAAAAAAGAGTTGAATTTTATGTTGGAACTGTTGCGATTCCAGTGATTTCTTGAGGTATATCGATAATATATATTTTAAATTATTTTATTTGAAATTTAGTTAATATACCTCAGTTCATGTGTACAGGGTATGCGAAAGGCGATTAATCGATTAGTTGATGATTGACGTGCGAGCAATTATCGCTTTTCGAATGAGCGAACAACAATGATCTAGATTAACTGGACAGGGGGGGTGGTGGGGGTGAATAGTCCCCGTCGACAGCAGCTAATGAAAACAAAAAAAAAACAAAAAAAAAGCAAACAAATACGAAAATTGAATTCAATCAACAATCAACATAAAAATAATCAGCGAATATTGGCGTCAAACGATAATTATGCAGACGAAATTGGTAATTAGCAAATTTTTGAATTTTTTAATTTTTTAATTTTTTAATTTTTTTATTTTCGATTGCCACTTTCTAACGATCATTTTGAAATGGTCGAGTCTATTAAATGTGGTCCGGCTTGGCGTGCAGGCCTAGCTGAATCATTGCCATTTTTGTTCTTACGATGGAGAGTCAAGTTGGTTCTTTGTCTCTCCTTGGCTTCATCTGTGGATCATCATTTGCCATTTTATCGCCGCACTTAAATGAGTAAACGATTTGCACATTAAAACCAAACTCTTTCGTATTTGATTTGCTCAATTTGATGACCTGTTGACGACGACTACAAAGAGCATATTGGCTGGCTTTTCATACTTTTTAATTAGATCATTTCACGGCAGAGAAGGTGATAAGACCAGGCTATCAAAACGGAACCGAAATTCAGAACCGGAACAACATTTTTAACAATTAGTTTAAACAAATCGATATTATTCTTTATTGTTTTTTTCGATATTGTATTTATTATTCAGAAAGTGTATTTATAATACGAAAAGGTTTACAAAACATATGTCTAATTTCCAGAGAATGCCACGCCCACTCTCTGCCGTGTTCAAGCCAAATAAAAGGTCACTTTTCGCTTACTAACAGAGCATAATGCAGTCGGTTACACACTTTTTTACTTACAATATTTATCAACTCCAAAATGAATAAAAAATAAAAGAAAACGAAACAACAAAAGTTGGAGAAATAATAATATTTGGACGCCCTGCGAGGCTTTTTATGGACTTGGCGTAGGCGAGGTGTCTGAGCCTACAAGTTTCCATGAGCCCAAAACAATGGGGGTATTTTACAAATCATATATGTGTAACACAATATACATATACATATATACATATATATATATTTATATATAGCCTTGTGCAAGTAGTTGCAACAGCTGCGCTTTCGCAGGGGTTCTTGCATGGATTGTGGCACTTGGGTCAGTGGAAGTAAGACTCAGTTGTTGTCCAAAGGTCAGCGATTGACCCAGAAGGGAACAGTTGGGTTTCCATTTTGGGGCACAGTTGCAAAGTCTTCGATCTGCAGTGCAACACGCCAGCGATCTTCGAAGTCTTTGCAACTCGCCACAAATCTTCAACGGTACATTGTTGTTTTCCATTTGTTAATACTTATAATTTGGTAACAAAATGAATATGATTGTAAACAAAAAGTGTCATTGACTGCAAGTCGTTGTTATTTTTCGTTAGACTGTCTCATTAATATTTGATTGCCTTTCTTATCTTGGCTTATCTTGTTATTCAGCAAGTATATTGCTAAAACTGAAGTTTATTTTCAGAATTGATTTTTATATTTGCTTTAGATTATATATATGTTTTTTATAGATATAAAATATAATATGAATGTCTTGTTTTTACCGGGATTATTTGCTGTAAAGAATTTTGAATGCTTTGTTTTGCTCAAATTTGTTTCGCTTCTGATCGAATTTTAATTGCCACATGATGCTGAAATAGCTGTGCAACAGGCAATAAAGATTAAATAAATTCAGTTTTACACAAAACAATGAAAATAATTTCAAAAACTAAACAATAACTCCAATAATGAATGCGTGCAAAATGAAAAATGCAAAATGCAATTGAAAAAGTTTGCAACGTTTTTAAAATGCACGTCGCATTTTCCATTGCAGTTATTTCATCCATCATTTCTGGATGATGATCATTTTAATAAATAATAATTTAAAAAACAGACTAATTATGGTCAGTGTATCCCTGAACTGTGTGTTCTTATTTTCTTGTTTCCCATTTTCTTTTTTCCTTCGGTTAAGAGACTACAGTCTCTGGTCTGTAGCCATTCCTCCAGATTGGCAATTAGCCAGTGCAGGAAATTACTGGCAGTGCACTCAGTCTTCTTCTTTCTGAGTGTATGTGTGTGTGTGTGTGTGTGTGTGTGTGTGTGTGTGTGTGTGTGTGGGTGTGTGTGTGTGGGTTTGCCTGTGACAGTGTGTCCCATTTGAGCAACATTGACGGGGGCAGAACGAAACTGTTTTGCATAACTAAATAGCTTTCAATCTGTACCATCATTTCAGCTGTAACACACACACACACACACACACACACACACACACACACACACACACGAATACACTCAGAAAAAAATTGTATATCGCATTTAGCACTCAAAGCAAATACGAACTTGAACAAATTTCGGCAAAGGTCGAAAAACCAATAACAAAAAAAAAAAACGCAATTTTTATTTAAAATTTTATTTAATTTAAAATATGAAACAATTCAAGATCATTTCACATTATTATTATATTTTATTTATGTTTTAAGTGTTGTGCATAATATTAAATATTGTTTACAGCCCGAAATTGATTGTGAATTGCCAGCAAACTCGAACACAAATTGCAAATTGGGCTTTGCACTTATCAATAAATTGGTCGCACTTAAAAAAAGAAAGCATTTTACTTTAAAAATATGCTTAGCACTTTGCGTACCGAAACCGAAACCGGAACCGGAACCGGAACTGGAAGCGATTTATGAACATTTGCTGAGCCAACAACTTGTGGACGGAAAGTAAGTTATTTATTTTCTTATTTCAAGTAGCCAAAATCTTCAAATCAAACTAAAGCTGCATGCAAAATTTGACAATTATTTTTATTCATTTTTTGTTGCTTTTCTTTTGTTGCTCTTAATGAGTATTCAGTTTTGGATTTAAGCATGTTTTCCTGCACTTAAGCTGAACACTCAGTGTGTGGTGTGTGTGTGTGTGTTGTGTGTGTGTGTGTGGTGTGTTGTGTGTGTGTTTTGTGCTGTGCTTTTGGCTCTTGGGTTTTTTGCCCAAGTTTAGATGACATTTAATTTCACATTTTTTCAGTCTTACTTTAGACAAGCTGCTAGTTTGCTGCCGTTGTTGTTGTTGTTGTGTTTGTTGTTGTTGCCACATACAGAGCAAACACACACGCACACACACACACACAGGCACACACACAGTTGAAGAGCGAGAGTTATGCATATGTATGCGTATTATTTAGTTGGAGATGCTTTTGCGCTTTTTTGCGGTCGCTTTGCTGTGTTAATGACACTTACAAAATTCACACACACACACACACACACACACACACACACGCACACACACTCACCACTCACATTAGACAAGCTGCTGCCACGCCCACAACACAAAAGAAAAACAAAAAGAAAAACAAAACTGGAACAACAAAAAATAGGCGCATATTTAAAATTAAATTACTTGCGGAAGAAGCGTGTAAATTGCCAGTGAATTATGCCTTCCCAACACCACCCCACCACCCCCCCCCATCCCCCTCCCCGTCGTCACACCCCCGGTTCCCGCTGGTAGACCGCACAGCGCCTTTTATCTAATGCTAAGCTCAAGTTGATGTTGTATTTTTTTATACTCTGCGCCTAAAGCACAAAAAGGGTCTTTTAGGAAATCTAAAAAAAAATAATGCAGAATTTTAAAGAACAAAAAGAACCGAATCGTATATCGGTTCCGGTTCCGGTTCCGTGCGTAAGGTGTAAGCCTTAAGAAATATAGAATTTTGGTGCCCGAACCGGATAGAGTAAAGTTGTGGTTCCGGTTTCAATTCTGGTTCCAGTTTCGGTTTGACAACGTGCAAAACAGCATTGCAAGCAATGTTTTTAATGAAGATTTGGAAGACAAAGAAAAGTAATTCAAAAATGCGAAGTCATCTTGTGGTTCCTATAACAGTTAAATGCTATAATGGTTCAATCCGACTGATATTGCGCATTGCGCATATTTAAATTGTCATAGAAAAACATAATATTTCTAAAAGTTGATATGCATATTCTTACTGAAATAAATATATTTTTGAAAAAAGACAAATTCAGTTTCTGAAAAATATTTTGAGCTGAGATAGAATATAGAATAGAGAATATAGAATACAGAATCGAGAATATCGAACAGAGTATGACGCAGTCGAACAGTCGATTTTGACTGCAAGGCTTCTCCTACTTTTTTATACTATTTTTTTTATTAATTTTAATTTTTCTTTTTTTTTTGACACTTTGTGAGTCAACGGGGCGAATGCGTAGTGCGTGCTTGACGCTAAAGTGCTCCAATGCAGCAGTCGCAAAACGGGGGTGTGTGTGTGTGTGTGTGTGTGTGTGTGTGTGTGGGTGGCTGGGTGGTCGGCTGTGTGTGAAGTCAAGTGTGTGGCATTAGCCGGCGTTAATTGCGAGCTTCGATTCGATACGTTTTGCATAAATTCGCCAGCAAATCGCTAGCAAATCGCCCATTTGCACGTTCGCTTCTTACGTGCATTTCGCACATTTTGCGAGGCAAGCCAGGGTCGCAACAGTCCGGCGAGGAGCAAGCCGTGCTCGCAGACGTTGCCAAAGCTACTAACTGGTTAGTCATCAATTAAAAACTAACAGAAACGCTATTTTTTGACCCGCTGTTACACTTACTCTCTCTCTCTCTCTCTCTTTCTCTCTCTCGGTCTGTTGCTCTCTGGCACTGTTAATGGCATGCTGTTAAGTCTGCTGGCAGTTTGCATGTCCTGCGCACTTGGCAACATTTGGCAGCAGCTGCCTGGCCAGTGCTGCCCATGCATTTGTGTAGCACCAACTGTTCGACTGTGTTATACAAGTGGCGGGCACTTTGAAATGCTGTTTTGCGAAAGTTCAATGAACTTTTGTTTTTGTTCTGCGGTTCTAGTTCTGGTTCTCTGTGTGTATGTATGTATGTATGTGTGTGCGTTACCAATTACCTTTATAGTTCTTGACTCATTTGGGCTTATCTAAAGCTTCAAGTCACGATTTCAATTTGCAAAGCGAAATGCTCGAAAATCGATCTATTGATTTCATATTCAACACTCAAAGTGGACGACATAAATCAAAATCGGCTCATGCGACAAATCTGACATAAATCACAGCATACAAACAGTGGCGTAGTGCCGCAGAGGGTGGGGGGACAACTAAAATAGAAATAATATTAATATTATATTTATTATATTTTAGAGAATTTTTGATTTTCATTTAATAATGTAATAATAAATTCACTTTTTTTATATTTATTTTACTTATCTCTCTTTTTTGTCATATTTTTTCATAGTTCATTTTTAGTTTTCAAGCCAGTTGGTCACACCTAAACATATTTAGGTAAATTTCAAATATTTTCATTTAACTGCCATTGGGCCAATTGCGCCCCCGTTAGATGGCGTCACTGCTTTGTTGCTCCTCTATCTCACTCCCTCTCTCTCTCCCTCTCTGCCGCTTGGCGGAAATACTTGGCTGTGGCCCTTTTGTCATGCGCAGCATGTAAACGGGTAAATAAATATTGGTCTACACTTTTCCACTTATCAGTTGATTAATCTGTTGACAGTCTCCACTATTAGCCCGAGACAGAAATTCAATTTCACACACTGACTCAACACACACACACACACACACTCACACAGACGCACGCACGCAAGAGAAATGTCGAAAACCCGCTTGCAATGCGCCAAGTGCAAAAATGCGAAGAGTGCGCAAAACGCACAACGCAATTGCTGCAAAGAGTGCACGGGCGAGCGAGAGAGAGAGAGGGAGATAGAGAGAATAACATTGCATGCGTAGATTCCTTCGCATGCCAAGCTAGAGATGCGCTAGTTAACAGTTGCCAAACTACTTGTAACGATTAAACAGTGATCGCAGCGATCTTAAACTTATTTCAAGCAAAAACTTTTCATGTTTATTTATGCAAAGAAAATGAATACTTCACAGTAGATAATGTAGAAATCAGTCGCCTCTTTTCGTAAATGTAACGTCTGAAAAAAAATCATATAAATATATAACTAAAATTTCCCCATTTTTAGACGTCAGAAGCAGTTCCTATTGATATTTCTCCTGCTTCTGTTACGCTTAATCACAAATTAATCCAACCGGCACAATATTTTCAGTGTATTTAAGCTTTTACAAAGTTACTGTTACTTTTATCACTGTTACATTGTAACGCCCGAAAATTCACAGTTAAGCGCGCATCTCCAATGCCAAAAAATGTTGACAGCGACGCCAACGGCAGAGCCAACGCTGACGCACTGCGCATGCGTAGCGAGTGAAGCCGAAGAGCAGCAGCAGCAGCGTCAGCAAGCAGTTCGAAGGCAGCGCAGAGGCAGCGCAGAGGCAGCGGCAGCGGCGGCGGCAGCTGAAAACGACGACGCATCGATTTTAAAAATAAGACGGGACTCGGAAGCATATTTACTTTGTTGTTGTTATTGTTGTCGCCCGTGAAGCTGTTGAAATTCGAGCGCAAATCGACAAACGAACTCAGAACGCTGCCGCTGCGCAAAGGCAAAGCACGCGACAACCATCCAACCAATCAACACACGCACACCACCAATTCCAAATTCCAATTCCAGTTCCAATTCCCATTTCAGTTGGCGTGTCTAGTCCAACGCAAAAAAAAATATCCTAACTGCAAAGTGCGTGGGAATCTCAGTTGCAGTGCATGTGTGTGTGCGATTTTCCAGTGTCGCCTACAAATTCTTGAATTTATTATTTGAAATTTTTTATATAATTATAATTTTTTTAAAGTGCTAATTAATTGACAAGTGCAAAACTCAGTTTGAAATTTGTGTTCGAATTTGCTGCCAATTCAGGTAAATGTTTTTAAGTTGCAAACAATATTCATATTATGCATAACATTTAAAACATAAATAAAATAAATATATATATGTGTGTGTGTGTGTGTGTGAAAAAACCTTGAAACGATTTATATTTAAAAATTTTAGTACTTTACAAAAAAAAATATATATGCAAAATGTAATGTGCAGAAAATATTTTATTGTTATTTTTGCTTTGCTTAAGTTTTTTTTCGTTCTTATTAATGATAATTGCAAGTCTTTTTGACATTTATTTGTTTAACGTGTGTGTAAAAAATGCCTCTTGAAGTGGAAAACATGATAATAAATGAATACGGTCAATGCTCTTTGAAAATTAATATAAAATATTTGAATTGGAAATTTGTTTAAAACCTTTGAAAGCGAATTTCTTTTGGATACTCCTATGAATAAAGTAAATCATAGAGTAAAATAATTATATTGCAATCTTATTTGATTAATAAAACACAATAAAACAAAGTATTTGAGTGAAATTCTAGAATTTGAACAGAAAAAAATAACACTAAATGTAAATTTAATTAGTTCAATTAAATTAATAAATTAAATAAATAGGAAAACACAATTTCCATTTATTGGCAACTCTCGAATATTTATAGTTTTTAGCTCAAAAAAAGCTTCGCTTTTCGCTTAGCTTTATTTCAAATAACTTTTCTAGCCAACTCATCAGCACTAAGTTTCATAGTCCAACAGATTGGTTTGCTGTGAATTGGAACTTCCAGTCAGTTTATGAGGTCCTTGATCAGCTGTTACTGACTAACAACATATATATATATGTATGTGTATGTATATATTCCAGTGTGTGCTATTCAACTCTGAGCAATATCGAATATGCCTTCCAGTGTGGACTGTCAAAAGCGTTCAAAGTCAACGCATTTCGGCATCCACGCGACTGGAATACTAAATACCCCCACTGGAATGCACAGTAAACTGCGACACATACACACACACACACACACACACACAGATATATACACATACACACACATAACCATACACACACATCCATATGTGCACTGACAATGTGCAGTAGTAAATAGAATACCGCTACACACGAAAGTTTAGCGTCTTCTTCTTCTTCTTCGTTTGGAGAGAGAGAGAGGGAGAGAGAGAGAGGGGGAGAGAGATCGCAAAAAAAGAAGAAGAAAGAAATGTCAAATCGTCTGGAGTTTTATGTGTGGCCCCAAAAAGCCACAAATAACGAAGAAGCAGCGAAACACAGCTCACGAGGCGATTTGTGCATTTCAATGAGCTCTTAAATGTAATTAAACAAATCCGTATTGTTTTTTCTATTTATTTGTTGGCTTGGCTCTGAGTCAAGCCGAATAATGAAGCCAAATAATGCTCGATTGCCCGATAAATGCAGTGGTGATTCCAACGAATAATCATAAAACTTACGTGCTCCACCCGTTGTGGGTTGGCTGTTGGGATGGGGGTGAGGGCGGGGATGGGGGTGGGGGTGTTGCGGTTTTTGGTTCGAACATTTTTGAAAAGAAAGCAAAAGTAAAATGATATATTCGTTAAATGTTAAATGTTTTTCTCTTTGGCTATTTTGGGAAATGGTATTGCGCAAGAAAATGTTTTCATTGAATTTTACTTTCTATCTATGCAGTCACGAAATATGCTAATACAAAAGCTATAAAACTGATTACAAAATATAATATATATATATATACGCCTACAAGATTATTTTCTATGAGCTTTTACTTGCTTAAAAATATATATTTTTACTCTTTAGATCAATTAACGTTAACAGCTTTATATTATATACCATTTTATATTAATGTATATATATATATATATATATATATGTGAATATTCACTCTTAAGAACATAGGAATACGAGTTGATTTATAATCCCTTCTGATTTACAGTCCCCTCGACAAAATCATTTTCAACTGACTTTTAATCCCATCTATTATATGTTATGAGTTAGGATCTCTTCTTATATATATATATATATATATATATAATATAATATATGCAAATATTTTGTTTTCTTTGCAAGCAGGTGTGAATCAGTTCAAGAGTTATTATTAAATGTTAAACAATTTGTGTGCGATGGAAAGCCTAAAAATATTGAGAAGAGAATGGCCGACAGCTGATTACAAGTTATTACCAGATTCAAAACAGATGAAATTGGAGCTGGTCTTTCACTCCGCTGGCCTGGTTGACTAGTTGGCTCTTGGCCACATTCGCTTGACCTTGAATTGTGCGTTGGATTACGTAATCCGACCATTCGAAAATCTGGCAATGTCAGTTTTTGGTTATCAACATTTTTTGCATCTCATTTTGAAAGTCGACAATAAAAGCGTCTCTTTTTTATTAAGTGTACATTTGAGTGCACATTTTAAAATATCAAAAGTTGGCCAGGATGAAACAACAACTGAAACAACTTGTTTATTGCCAGAATGTTCCCACGGCTGTCACACGCCTGTTTTTGCTGCCGTTTAAAGACAAAGAAATCGATTTGGCTAGCTTAAGTCATATATTACGAGCTTTCTTTTATATGCATATATATACACTATATCTATTTAATTCTAATTGGCAATTGTTTGAAGCTCTTATTTATTTGCGGTAAACAAACGGCAAACAAAAAACAAAACAGAAGAAAACAAAACCAAATTGACACATTGACACATTTTTTTTGCCTTGAAAGCAGACAACATGTTTATATAGCTTACACCCACACACACACACACACACACACACACAGTGAGAGGGGAGTGTGGGTGGGGGGGCAGAGGGGGGAGGCGGTGTTAGCTTTACAGATCGCAGCCATCAATCCAATTCAATCGATCGTTTGACAATCGATGTCAGCGCACCGTTCGATTTCATTATAAAATTTACGCATGTTTGATGGATAATACTAAGCCATGCCACCTAGCCATGTACCCAGTGCGTTCTACGTGATCCGCATAACAGATAGCTATATATATATATATATATATATATATAGATACGTATCACTGTGTACATATTATATATATCGACAGTCAGCACGATCGATATCAGTTCGACTTTGCTTTTCGTGCAAAAAAAAAAACGAAAAAATATCAAATGATAAAAAACATTTTGCAGCATGCCTTGAAAACAAAGAGAAGAAATTGGGGTAGATTGCAAAAGATGTTCGAGCAGACGGCCGATAATTAATATCCATAGCAGTTCAAATATGTTATAAAACCTAAAAAATATGCGATTAATATTGAAGCCATTTGTTCGACTTGAATTACTTCGATTTTGCAGTGCTATAAATCGAAATTGATCGATTGGCGGACTTTTGGGGCCTATTTGTGCCAGATTTGTAGAAAAGAATAAATGCTGTCCGTGTTGATAGACATTTGCATTTGGCTTGAATTATTTATTGTCGTTTTATTAATGAGAATATCAGGTCCATTAGTCGCATTATTGACCATCTCTCGCGGCCCGTTAAATATATAGGGCTCAATGGACCAATCTACGCAAATCTATGCAAATCAAGCCGAAAAAGAATTTCGTTTATTTTGTGCCGTTTTTATTTAGCATTTTGTTGATTTGTTTTCGTGTTTCGCTATTTGCTGATCTGTGCCAATTCTCGATTGGAGCGCGGGCGTCTTTCTCTTTTCTACTATACAAATACAATATATATATATATATATAAATAAATAAATAGATATATATATATATATATACATTTAAATAGATCTAGACCTATCCAGAACCAATCCCGCAAAAACAAAACGATACGAAACCGAACCCAATTAGTGAGCAGTCTAATTCGCAGCCGTAATTAATTCGCTCGTGCCGTAAAAGAAATTGATAAATAATGCGACCAACACAAAGAGACCAACCAAAAAAAAAACAAAAACAAAAAATAATAAAAAACAAGATAGAACACTGAAGATTACATACCCTTGCAGAGCAAAGTTAGAGTTTCAATAACTAAACTTCTAGAGCCATATGATGTGTATAATTTGTTGATCATTTGCAAGTAGCATCGTAATACTAATTTGAATTGAGTTTGATCCGGATAACTGGAGAAACAAAATGGTTGCCCACACAAGAACTGATCTTTATAGTTAGTTTGTTCCTATGGCAGCAATTTAATGTGGTCTTCCAATTTCAATGATATTTTGTCAGAAATGTCTACTTGATGACCAAATTGAAGTACCCTTTTGCAAGGGTATAAAAAGCGAAACCCAAATCTGATTTCAATACATTATTCAATTTGTAAATGCGATTGTCGCGCGACCTCGAAAAATATGTTTCCCGAAAATTGTTCAGCAATTTGTCATTTTGTAGCCAGCCAAATACAAAAATCGTGACTTGCGCGAAAAAAAAATGATTTTAGTTTTTATTATGCGTATTGTCAACATTATATTATTTATTGACTCAGCTTTATGGATTCCCTCTTTTATTTCCTCTTCTGCTTACCAAATATGTGTCTCTGGGTGTGTGTGTGTGTGAGTGTGTGTGTCTGTGTGTGTGTGTGTGCTTTTATGTGTGTGCCTTTGTGAGCTGCTTTTTCTGGCGCCACTTTCAGCCTCAAAGCCCAGAATCCAAAGAACATTTCCTTCTTTTTTATTTGACAAAATGAATTTCGTGTCATAATTAATGAATTCTTTTGCATTATCAATAGATTTAGCCACAAATACTAAATAATGTGAATGTATTAACCTCTGCATAAAATACTTATACTCTTTGCTGCCAACTGTGCCACTTCGCTTCCAACTCGATTGCGTAACCGAAATTAAAAAACAAAAAAGGTGAACAAAAAAACATTAAATATTTTGAGCCAAACATGTAAATCGGGACTTGTCAATTGCACAACACCCAATAACAACAGCAACAGCAACAACAACAACTGCAACAACAACAACAACTGCAACAAGAAAAGGAAGAAGAAGAAGAAAAGGGCAAATAAATATTTCGCATGCCAAACAGAAACAACGCCAACGACAACAATTAAGCAACAACAGCGAAAACAACAACCACAACAACAACAACAATTGTCGCTTTGGAAGCTTCTTTTGGCCATTTGTTGAATTAACAACTTAATTTCAGCAGTGATTTTCAATTTTTCGCCATTCAAGCCTAAAAGAGCAAAAATCGAGTATTTCATGCATTTTAATTTGAGGAACCATTTTTGTAAACGCTGCTGTAAAGGAAGCCAAGCATACACTCGACGCTTGCATACCCTGTAAAAAGGAGTCAGTCTCAGCTACTTTATTATATCGATAGCGTCCACTCCGATTCCCCAATACCAATAAAAATCGATTAACGATAACAATCAAAATGACAATTTAATATTGATCATCTGCAAGACTTGCATCACTTAAGCATTGCGGACAATTTGCCAATTTTGTATATGACAATGAGCTGGAAGCCTTAAGGCGAGAATGTGTAGCTATAGCCAATCAAATATGTAGTATCCTAGGTAAACCTATCATGAACTACACTACAAAGATATATAACTCCTCAATACGACAAAGACTCTTGCATTCGGCGACGGATGAGATATAAAAGCACTCCACATTAATAATAACAATATTAATTTAATAATAATATTCATAATAATGAAAAATAAAATAATACGGCTTTCATGAAAGTAAATTTTGAAGCACGGGAAAGCAATCACATTTTTTTTATGTCCACAACTTTGATTCTGGGTACCTCCCAGACGAGCTCTCGCGACTCGAGCCTTCTCATTTGCATTTGGGGCACTTATTGGCTTGCTTGGCTGCCTTTTGGTTTTTAATTTGGCTGCCGGCTGTTGAGTTTGCCGGAGCCTAGTTGCCTTATTGTGCGGCTGCAGTGTTGCATGCAACACGCTCAGAGAGCAGAAAGGCAGCTTATTGATTTCTGTTGCCCGCCCCATCGCCGTCACCAATTAAAATTCAAGTATTCAAGCCTAATTACATTGCCCAAAAGTTGATGCAACCTCAAACAGCTCACGGCAAACAAAGAGCCAAGTTGGGTCTGTTAAATCAAGCCCTCAATTTGCCGCACAGCCTTTCGATTGATTTGCTTAAGTACAACAAGTACAACTTGTTTATCGACAGAGCACATTTCAATATTGAACTTTGAAGATTCTGCTTTACAGACTTGTCTTGATGCTAATCAGATAATGGGGTAGAACTTGAGTTGAAATGCCTCTCAAAGATCCGAATTGTGTGCAGCATTAAGTATGTTAAACTTAGCATTCTACTAATTTAAAGTCTCTATGGAAAGTTTCAGCTGGCCTAAAAAATATATTCAGCTATAAGCTCTTCGTGAAGGGGGTATGAATTTTGTAAAAATGGGGTCCGAGGTGGCTGTTCCCTCAGAACTTAAGTCTGCCGTTTATAGTTATATATACAGCATAAACATATAAACTATATCTCACTGCTACAGTCTGTCTCTCTTTACTATCCGAATCGCAGCTCTGATTTATAAATATAGTCGTATTGCTGACATTTTAATAATTTCAATTGAGCTTCGAGCTAAGTGAACACATCGATTAACTTCATTTAACTACACAGCCCAATTTGAATCGAGCTAATTAATACAGATATTGATTTTAATTCTTTATTAATTTTTTTCTTCGCATTTGACTTCAGTGAACTGAATTTGTTTTTGTTTTTGTTTGGGAATTTATGCTAATGAATGCGTGGCTCATTATGAAATCAAAATTTTGGTGCGACGATTATTCGAGTGGCTGTTGGCTGTTGTTGCTTCCGTTGCGGGATCAATGGCCAATGGCTAAAAAAAAGAAAAAAACAGAAAAATACGTATAAAAAAAAACGATAGAAAAAAAGAATGATGTTTGATGAGCCTGCTTCTCGCCGATTCTCGCTCTCGATCTTAATCAATATGCATATTGTGCACATTTTACACTTGGGCTCCAGCATCTTGCTGCGCAAGCGAATATATTTTTAGTGCCTCGGGCCACGCCCCTCACTCGCTGGCCAAGTCGGGGGGGCCGGACCAGTAGAAAATGAGAACTCGTTTCCAGATCAATATCCAGTGCTATTATAAAAGTGTTTACAAAAACCTTTACAAAAAATATAATAATAAACTAAATAAATATAAAAAATATATAAGCACATCGCAGGCCGTTGACAGCCAGCTTTTTTTTTTCGTTTTTTTTTTTTCTGAGACGCCAAAACATGTTCAAAACTAAAGTAAGCAAAAAAAACTGGGGAGACAAATCAGGCAAATCGGGTGGATGTCCTTGCAGGTGGAAGCAAAGCAGTCCGATCAAGTCAGAAAGGTGTAATGGCCTGCGGGGCGTCGATTCATTTTAAGTCAATATTTTATAGCATAATATAGGCTTATTTAGATGTGCGTAAGTATTTCTGCTGCTGCCCATTCTAAACCCGTTTTTTTTTCTTTTTTTTTCTTTTGTGTTTGTGATCGCAAATGCGTTCAAATTGATGTGGCCTGTGGTCTGTTAACTGTTTGTGTCTCCGTTTTGCCATTTTGCAGATGCGCCGCCAGCTGACAGCTGCCAGCGGAAAGATGTACACGATTCTGCTCGGATTGGTGAGTGCTCTAACCACATCGAATCGAAAACAGGGCCGAACCGACTGCGGCATGCTCTGCATGCCAGTATAATACTAGCAGATAGATGGTGGCAAGGAATCTTCCGCCCCATTGTTACCAGCTGTTTTCCAAACTCAAATAGATTGGAAAGGGTTGTCAAGAGTGTACTCTAAATCTGGGCGAAATATAGTCTTTAGTTTTTAGAGGGAGGCGATTTTAGGATCTGGAATCTGGAATCTGGATTACCAGTAATCGATCTAGCTTAAAATAAAAATAAATATCTAATATATCCAAATTTGATGAAAATACCTTTAAAATTGTAGGAAATATGACTTTTTATCGATTTGCGCTTATCGATGTTATCGATGCCAGAGCATAGCGTAGATATGTGCCAAGTTTCGGATAGGCAATCTGAGAGGTGTCAGACATATGTAGGCCCGTCTAGCAAGCAATATTAGAGTATAATAAAGAAGGTGCAACAATAAAAAGAACACTATTTGACAGACGACACTGTTGCCAATGGCACTGGGACATGGCAGACTGATGGATCCACCGGCACGCAATGCAATGTGGCGCTTCGGGTATCCCAATCCGGTCAACTACAATGACAACGAGCTCTTCTGCGGCGGCTATGCGGTCCAATGGGAGCAGAACAGCGGTCGCTGCGGCGTCTGTGGGGATGCCTATCATGTGAAGGCGCCGCGACCACATGAGGCGGGCGGGGAGTATGCGAAGGGAATCATATCGCGATATTATACAGCCGGCCAGGAGATCGATGTCGAAGTGGAGCTGACGGCCAATCATTATGGCCGCTTCGAGATGTATTTGTGCCCGAACAACAATCCCCGGCAGGAGGCAACACAGGATTGCTTCGATCGTCATCCGCTTTACATATCGGGCAGTCGGGAGCATCGATTCCTTATACCGCGCGACACCAAAAAGAAGGACATCTTCCGGTATCGCGTCCGTCTACCGCCGTATGTCACCTGCACCCAATGCGTACTCCAGTGGACCTACTACACGGCCAACATGTGGGGCACCTGCTCCAATGGCACCGAAGCTGTCGGCTGTGGCAAGGCGGGTAAGAACTACCATCTATATCACATTGAAAAACCATCCAATCGGTTCAATTATTGCGGCAGAAACATTCCGTAATTGTGCGGACATTGCCATCATCTCGAATACGGGAGGCGGGGTGCCGCCCATTTTCGTCAATAATAAATCTCCGTATTTGCTCTACTATCGCGACTATCGGGCACCCGAGGATAATAATGTCTTCCCACTGATTGTGCGGTGAGTGTTTGAATGTCATTTACGAAATGTATGCATAACCGATTCGTAACCGATTCATATCTGTTTGATATCGAACTCATATCTAATTGATCACCGGTTCCACAGCTCATTCGAAAGCGATTTCAAAACGTTGTAGCTGCTAACCATCTTGCATCGATCCATCTACACACACATTAACAATTATTCTATTTTCTATTATAATATTTGAAGTGCTCTTTTGTCGTTTTTATCAACACGCTTTTTTCTTACATTTACTTTTATCTCATTTTTCTAAGCTGTTTCTTCTTCTCTGCTGCTGCTCATTTAACCAAAGCAATCTCAAACTTTTTCTGTATTCTTTCGATAACCGGTTCACTTTTGGAGTACAAGCTATGAATACTAAAAACCCGATTCGACACTTGTTGTTTCTTCCATTATTTTCCACAAATTTCTATTCGTATTGTTTTTGAAGCATTTTCAACTTCAATTGTAGAGATTCATTTCTGTCACTCTGCTAACCATTTTTTGAGTTTTCCCCAACTGTGATAAAAAATCAAAAAACCAAAAACAAAAAACCAAACGCATTTTAAACTTTTGCTTCGCATTTTCCATTATTTAGCAATGCCACGCGGCATGCGCGCAAACGCAAGCCACCAACCGCTTAACCGCTTACCCGCTAAGAAACAAACAAACACGTTCAAAAACCACCCGCTTACCCGTTACACAAAGTTATTCTAGCTAAGGCAGCGCAGCGCAAAATCTAAGCGAAACGGGTAAAGGTCAACTGTAAACTGTAAATAGAAGATAAGATGCAAAATCGGGTTATGGTAGCACACACACACACACACACACACACACACACACACACACACACACACACACACACACACACACACACACACACACACACACACGCACATTAGCTGTATATATATAAAAAATGCTTCAAATAAACATGAAAAAAAAAATTAAACTTAAATCCATCGTTTTATATGGTTTTCTTACACTAAGATCAAACGGTTAACCGTTTTTAAGCAGCAGCAATCCACGGGATGCCAGCGGTGTTTTCAAATAGGCAAATAGCGAATTAATAAAACTATATTTGTATATTTAATTAATGGGCACCACTCAACAAAATACAACAAAAAATATATATATAAATGAATTATTTAAAAATTTAAAAATAATATTTGTGCATATGGAAAACGAAAAAAAAATGCATTTATTTAAAATACAAAAATTGGTTCAACATTAGTGGAAGGATTGGGAAATATCCAGAAAAAAGCCCCAAGCTGACAAGAGTTAGTACGGATTAGTTGAGAAATCAAACCAACCTAAAATCGTTTTAATAATTAAATTAAAAAGTTCAGAGTAAGTATAAAAAAATCAATGTTTTTAGTTCTTTCAAACAAACAAGATCTCAAAGAAAATAACTGAATCTTAAAATAATATTGTGGATAAATGGAGAAACGCCGACTAATTAGACGAGCCCAACTCCAAAGCGGGTTCTTCGAATCAAATTGATTGGTTTTCAAAGCGAACACATGAAATTTTATTAACACTCGACATTTGACCTCGACAAGCAGTCAAATCAAAATGCAAGCAAAACAAAATTCGATTCGGAACTGCAACAGTCAGCAGCGTATGTCCGGATAGGTGAAGGCCATGATCAGCACCAGGAAGAGGGCGACCTGACCAATGCCAACCAGCATGGTCTTGAGCAGTTTCCTGTGCGCCTTCGGCTCCATCGGATTGGATATCTTCAGTGGCGCCACAAGACGGCGTTGATGGCGTGGCCTGTACTTGGGATGCGATAGCAACTGCAGGTGCATCGATGGGGCACGTTTCCTCAGCGAGCTGTGCGTGTGGCACAATTGGTCCCGCTGCTGCTTCTCCAGCTGCAGCTGCTGATGCTTCTCCAACAGCTCCCGCTGCTGCTGCTGCTCCTTCTCAAAGTTGCCGGACACTAGCATACGTTCCACATCGGCGCTGGACCAGTTGATGGCCAGCCGCACGCCATGCACGGCACGCAACGAACCCAAGCTGGCCAGCTGCTGTGGCAGACCACCGCCCGTTTCACGCAGCTCCAATGCCGGCTCCCCATAGCTGAGCATGCTATTGAAGAACATCGCATCCTGTTCGAGCAGATTGAATGGACGAGCCGGCGTCAATGGACGCAGCTGCTTCAGCAGCACATTCGGATTCTCGCGCAGCGAACGGAACGTGGTGCGCTCCAGGCCGCCATCCTCGGCCAGCGGCAAATAGAAGGACTGCAACTCATCCGCCGTCTTCATCTGCGTGAGTGTTCGCATCTCGATGCGATACTCGCTGATGCAGCCAAAATGCCGTGCATAATAATCGGTGGCGACGATCTGCTGGATGCCCGCACGCATCTCGATGCGACGCCAGCCCATGTGGACAATGGGCAGAGCATCGTATCCAAAGTGCGACAGGTTCGAGCGCGGTGTATAAAAATGGCAGCTGGCATCGCCGCTCAGATTCGCATCGGAACAATCCGCCCAATTGGAGTCCAATTCGATTTGATTGGATTTCAAGCTGCCGCCCAGTGTTGCCTCCAGTTGCTCGCCCAGCTGCTGCAGCAATCGTATCTCTCGCTGCAGTGTGGGTATATTCTGGACAACCAGTTCGATCTGTTTCTGCTCCTGCTGCTGCTGCTGCTCCTGCTGCTGCTGCTGCTGCTCATCTTGCTGCACGTCCAGCTTAAGCTCCTGTCTCTGTTTCTGCTCCAAACATGGCTCTTGTGTCTGGTTTCGACTGCGTTGCGACTCCAGCGCAATGCAGCTCAACACATCGCTTCCCTCATCGACCGACAGCTGCTGCAGCTCATCCGGCTGCTCGGCGCTGGGTTGGAGCATCTCACGCATTTGCTTCGCCGGCTCGCACAAATAGACGAAGCTCTGGTTCTGCTCGTCGGGCAAACGGAATGCGTCGGCCAGCTTCGCCTTGAGTGTATCATGGCTGCCACTGCCACTGCCACTGCCACTTCTGCTGCTGCTGCTGCTGCTGTTCAAGCTGCTTGTGCTGCCCACGTTAATCCGTGTGACTTTTTTCATTGCTGTTTGCAACATTTCCTGCCGCTTTGCCAGCTTATTCACATCATTTGAACAAGCAGCGATTTTCGGTTTCTTCGGGAAACATGTTTTGCTCGGCGTTGCAAATTTTTTACTCATATTTTTGTTGTTATTATTATTATTATTATTATTGCTGTTGTTGTTGTTGTTGTTCTTGGTGTTCTTGTTGGGCAACTTGGCGACGCGTGGCAGAAAGTTGTTGCACCGCGTGGCAGGCGTATTTTCACAGGCATTCAAATGAGTTGCAGCTGTCGTCACACTTGCTTCAGGCAAACGAGGCACATAATTCATAAGACTCTTCCCACGCTTGACACGTGCTGCATTTGCATCTGCTAAGAGATCATTATTATTTCAATCTACGTCTTCGATCTTAACTTGATTTCATTTCTCATATTTATTACAGTCTTCATTTTAATTAATTAATTTTATAGCATTTGGCTTGCATTTAAATTGATTAAAGCTTTTTATTATTTCCATTTAAATTGATTTTATTCGAATGTACTTTTAAACCTTTGTGAAATCTCTAAGCTCCCTCTTACGTGTCTATATATATATATATAGTTTAATATATATAATTTAACGTTGAACTTACCCATCGAACTGCATTTCATCATTTCCGTTCTTGTGTACATAATTTTTGGCAACGTTTTACCACCCAGTGGGTGGATGGGCCCCTTTGTCGGCATCTGTAATATCTGCTGGAGTCCATCCGATTCACGCTCCCGCCTCAGATGATTGAATCGATCGCGACTCATATTTTCGCGAATTTTGATTGTTTTCTCTTTGCGAATAGTTGCATGTGTGTGTTTCCTATTATTTTATCGCGTTTATTTTCACTTGGTAAAATTCGACAAAAGGTTTTCTTTTTTATTGTATGAAACAAAAATAAATGGATATTGTATTGTTTACGGTGTGTGACAAAAAAATCATTTGAGAAGAGAATTTTGTAAATGATGCCCAAAGGCCTCCTCTCAAAATTGCCAATTTATTCAGAAAAACTTTACACAGCCATCAATTCGATAAAGCCTCAGTGATTTTCAAACAACTAGAAACCATTTGGAAACACGATTTTTGATTGGAATTCTGATGCAAACAGCTTTGGTAACAGGATTATCAAAAATATACAATAAATATAAATATATCTAAAATTGATATAATTACAGTATTTATATATTATATTAATTAAGTAATATTAGTTATTCTAACGCTAACTTTAATTTTAGGCTCGTGGTGCGGCTAAACTTTTCGCCTATTAATAATAATAAATAACAATTAACAGATTGATTTTTATTTGTTTTGTTTTATTTTGCTTCTTTTTTTTTGCAAATATAACAGCGATCAAAAGTGTATTGGAGCGCCCGCATTCCGTGCGCTGCCCGGCATCGATAACTGGTGTGAGGTTAACTGTTTGCGCTATCCGCCCAATTGTCCGGAGACCGCCTGCCACTGTCCGTAAGTAGTGCAGTAGTTGAACATAACCCCACTTTTGCTAGTGCGTTCTCTCTTCCTCTTTAACGTCACACGTTGATTGATTGCAGGCAAGACTGCGTTGCGATTGGAGAGCTGGAGGGACGCGAGGGCGCCGACACTTATTGCATGGACGAGTGCCTCAATTATAGATCGGAATGTCCACGCGATCGATGCCGTTGCTATTGAGAGAGGGCGAGAGCGCGTAAGAGAGCGCGTGAGAGAGCGCGTGAGAGAGCGAGCGAGAGAGCGAGCGAGAGAAGGTATATAAACTAGCTGTGCTGCCCAATTGCCACAAAAGAAAACAAGAAAACGAAAGGAGACAAAAACAAAATGCGAGTATTTTTTTGTAGCTGCATTTGAATTCGAAATATAAATAAATGCGATATTAATGTGAATGTGATTCAAAAATGTTGTTTCAATGTCCATTTTCAATCGGTAAAAAAGGTTTATTGATTTTGTGCAGACTGAGGAAAACAAAAATAAAAACCATAAAACTAAGAATACTTCAATCTCTCCATTGATTTGGTAAGATTTGACTATATGCACTATAATAAAGGCTTAACCGAGCCATCGAATGATCAAGGAAGAAACTAACAATTGCATAGTGTTAAGTTCGAAAAAAGGATTTTAGAAAACTTCATCAGCAACCGATCATCGTTTGGTGTTGATTGGCTAAAGTGATCCCTCTAAATCATCAAGAGCGATCGCCAAAGTGCAGTTTGGATAACCAGCAACCAGTAAAGTTCCCATAAATTTAAAGATGGCGAAATACCTTGCATTTGTTCATAAGAATTTTTTGGTTATAAACTAACAGCGTTGTTGATCCCACTCGACTATGGCATTCGCATTTGTTTTATTGATGGATTTGGTTCGATTTTATTTTGTAGACATGCGCGCAATATGTATGCAATATTGTTGTTGTTGACGGTTGGTATCTTTGTTTGCTGTTCCGAGTTTCAGTCATTTGGGCTGCACGGCATCCTCATAGAGAAATGGCCGCGTAAATGCCTCCAACAGATCCCGCTGCTCCCGCAGCCGTCGCAGCTCCGACAATGGATTCGCCGTTTCGATGCGCCTCACACGGAATAGCGCCGAAACGGTGCACGCGATTTGAGCCCAACGTTCGCTGGCACGCGATCTGGTCACATCCTCACACAGATGATGATCATGATGGTCATGATGATGATCTGTCTGTCTGTCTGAGAATGAGACAGCAGTTGTAGTTGCGTTGGCTCTTGTTCTTGTTGTTGTTGTTGTTGTTGTTGATGGTTTGCTTGTTGTTGGCTCCATTTGAAATGGCTCGCTGCGTATGAGAATCTCGACATGTTCCTCGCGCACATCCTCCTCGTTGTCATCGTGTGGCAGGGCCGCACAGGAGCCGCACTTGACATCGCTCACCTGCGCAAAACTGGATGCAATGCGTCGCAATGATGCTGATGCCGTTGTTGCTGTGCGACGCAATCGTTCCAGATTCAGATTGGACAGCTTGTTGCCATAATTGGTGCGCAGCTCGGCGCGTTGACGACGCGCCACCTCATCCGATCCGATGGCCAGCTTTCTGCCCAGCGGCATAACGATGCTCCAGCGCTCCTCGAGCTTCAACTACTGCTGCAGCTGCTGCTCATGCTCCAGAGCCAGCGCCAATCAGTAATGCTGTCACCCAAAAAAAAAAAGAAATAGAAACTATTGCCGAATTTGTTTGCTACGAATTTTGTCGAGTGCCTGGCCAATCTTGGCCAGAACTTCAACAGCACAACAAATCCAGCGCCAGCCTGGTTACAATTTTAAACACATATTTAGAGGTCTTCTTACAAACCAACAGAAAAAAATACATCTATATATCAGTTATTAATCAAGCATTTTATAATATATCACAAATTTAGCTGCCATTTCAATTCAGCTGCCATATTCAAATCTGGTCGATTTTTTGTTTTATTTGTTTTCCAATGAAATTTGGATTCGAGCAGATGATAAGGAATTGTTTATGGAACATTTTTTATTTTATACACTTATAATTAACAACCTGTCAATCAATCGCCCGAGCGTTGGAAACTAGATAGATAAACACTGAATGAATAGATAGAATGTATTAATTAACATATAGGATGGCGGGATGCCATCAAAACATCAGCTTCTTCTGTGGCAAAATATTGCCGCGCACCGTTGTCTCGACGACCTTACGCTTGAGGGCGGGCTTCTCATCGCCGACGGCGGCTGGGTTGGTGCCCTCCTTGGCCGCCAGTATGGCCGATGGCATTGGCAGCTTGGGTCCAACTGTGGGCGCGGGCTTATTGTGAAAATAGGGCATGCTGAGTGCCTCGCGACAGGAGCAACGCTTCAGCGGATTCATGGCAAAGAGGCGACGCATCAATGTGATCATATCATTGCCGGCAGCAGTGAATATATTTTCCAGTGGTGTCCCAACAAAATTACGAAATTGTAAATAATCATGGAGTTTACTGACATGCGGCCATTCGTTCGGTGTCGGTGTGCCGAGGACGCTAAAGATGCGCGTCAGCTGATCCAGATCGGAGTCACCGGGCAGAAATGGTACGCGCAACATGAGCTCGGCTATAATGCAGCCAACGGCCCACATATCGACACCGGTGCCATATTGACGGGCGCCAAAGAGGAGCTCCGGTGAGCGATACCAACGGGTGACCACGTGATGCGTATAGATGCGATTTGGCGAGCCAAACGATTTGGCCAAACCAAAATCACCAATCTTCAAGATGCCATCGCTGTTCACCAGCAAGTTGTTCGGCTTTAGATCGCGATGGAGTATCCAATTGACATGGAGATATTCGAGGCCGCGCAGCGTCATTATCGCATATGCCTTAATGTTGGCCTGTGTGAGTATTATCTTATTATCCTTGATGATCACCTCCAGATCGGTGTCCATGAAATCGAACACAAGCGAAACGTTCGACAATCGTCCAAAGACATCGAGCAACCCGATAATGTTCTCATGCTGCAGCTCCTGCAAGATTTTAATCTCACGCATTGCGGTGCGATTGATGCCATCGCGTGCCTCATCCCGGCTGCCCGTCTTCATCTTCTTTACGGCTACAATTTGACTCGTTACAGTGTCGCGCGCCTTATAAACGATGGCAAACTGTTTCGTGCGGGGGCATAAATGAATAGAAATCTCTTAACAATAATAATATACTAGCGGGGGTAGGCGCACTTACCTGACCTTCGCCGAGAAAGGACAGCTTGGCATAGCGATCCTTTTTGTCATCTCCCACTGGCAACATTAACACAAATATATCAAACTACTGGCGCTTGCAAAAATTTACAAATTGATGGGAATGCAACCGGCAAAAACAACCAAGCAAAACAAGGGCTGGGCAACATTCACATATATCTATCGATAACATATCGAGAACAACGAACCCCAAACAATGATTTTTGATGTTTGCCAAAGCGAATCAGCAAATATTTCGATTTATAAGAACTTGAAGTAATTACCAAAGCAATTTTATGCCAAATTTCACATCACTAAAAATATATCCAGCAAATAGCAGACAGCTTTTGTCTGCCTTGTCACTAAATATCGATATATGATTGCAGCAAAAACATGGCGACTGTCGCAGCAACTCTGTATTCATTGCACATCTCTAGTCGGCGAAGACAGAAAGAGCATTTTTTTTGCTTTGCAGTTTTTCTATTCGATTATATTTGCCTACACACATACAAAAGAAAACCAAAATGGATGTACGACCAAATCAAACCATTTACATAAACAATCTGAACGAGAAGATTAAAAAGGAGGAACTGAAGAAATCGCTGTACGCGATCTTCTCACAATTCGGCCAGATACTCGACATTGTGGCGCTGAAAACATTAAAGATGCGAGGACAGGCATTTGTCATATTTAAGGAAATTGGCAGCGCCTCGAATGCGTTGCGCACAATGCAGGGTTTTCCGTTTTACGACAAACCGATGCGCATTGCCTATTCCAAGTCCGATTCAGATATTGTGGCCAAATTAAAGGGCACGTACAAGGAGCGGCCAAAGAAGGTTAAGCCGCCAAAGCCGGCGCCCGGCGTCGAGGAGAAAAAGTGAGTAGTTTGTGACGTATTGAGTTGTTGTGACGACACATAAAATGCATGCTTACATTTTCATTTAATTTTCAACAAAAAAAAAAACAGGGACAAGAAGAAGAAGCCATCGAATGCAGAGAATGCAAATCCGAATACACAAACGGAGCAGCCACCAAATCAAATTCTATTCCTCACCAATCTGCCGGAGGAGACAAACGAAATGATGCTCTCGATGCTGTTCAATCAGTTCCCTGGCTTCAAGGAGGTGCGTCTCGTACCCAATCGTCACGATATCGCCTTCGTTGAGTTCACCACGGAACTGCAGAGCAATGCCGCCAAAGAAGCGCTCCAAGGCTTCAAAATAACGCCAACGCACGCGATGAAAATTACTTTTGCCAAAAAGTAACCGCTCCTCCCAAGACGCTCCAATTTTTTCCTTCTTATATTTATTTTTGGCTATATACTTACTATATGCCAGTATTATATATTGTATATATAATCGTAAATTGAGGAAAAATTCATTTCGTGTGAATGGTTCAGAGATTTTACATTTGAACACACCTAAATGTAACAGTTTTTTTTTAACTCCTAATTTTAAAGATAATTAGAATAAACAATACAATAAAACCCTGTAAATCACAGTTGCTCATTCTTCCATTTAAATAATTCAAAAAGATACATTTTAAACAATATCGAACGGTTATCTGAGACACGTCGAAGATTACATTCCCGATCCGTTCCTGTGTAATCATTATGAAATAGCAGGTTTATACCTCATGGGGTCGCAGACGTCTGCCTTATTGCAGACTTCACAACAAAATTATAATCTGATCACACACAAATAAAATATATATGTATTTATATATCCTCTGCAAGAATGTACAAATTTGAAAAGCTGTTATATTTAATGATGATATTTTTGTATTCAGAAATTCTACGAATCTGCAAAATGTGTGTGGTTTTTTCCTCTTGTGGGATGCGTGATTATGGGATTATGGCACCCATCACTGGTATTTTCTTCTTAATGTTGTGATTTGCACGGTTTTTTTTTTTTTTTTTTTGTAGTTCAATTTGGATTAGTTTGCAATTTCCCGATTCCCGGTACTGTTGCTGTTGGTATTGGAATTGTTAGTGGCAGCAGGTTCATCGCTTTCGGTTACCATGTGAGCAGCTTCGTCGACGCTCTCCAGGAGGGAGTTGGGCAGCTGCTTCTGCTGCAGCTTGAGATCCATTTCCGGAAAGGGCATTTGCTGAATATCGTTCGCATATTTGTCCATGGCTTTGGAGAGTCTGTCGGCATTGCTACCAACAAAGCTCTCCAGTATATGGCCGCATCTGACGAATACAAATGTCGGCATGCTCCTTATATTATACGCCATGGTAATCTCCACGTGCTCATCGATATTCACCGACAAGACGATGGCACGTTCGGCATATTGACACGCCAGTTCGTCCAGTTTGGGCGCAATTCGCTTGCAGGGGCCGCACCAGTCGGCATTAAAATCGATGACGATCAGCTTGTCGCCGGCATCTGAGATTTGCTTCTTGAAATCCTCGTCGCTCTGCACCACATGCACCATGGCTGCTAATTCCGTTTTTGTATAGCTGCAAATTTGTGCAATTTTGAATATATCCAAAAATAAATATAAATATCAAAAAATACATGCACAAAATATTGTTGTACTTACAAAAATTCTGGATGTTGTCTACAACTCGGTCGAAATATAAATGGGATGAAAGCCAAACTGACATTTGGCTAACAGCACACAAAAAAAAAAAGAAATATATATATATATAATATATTTGCATACGTATTTTGATTTTTTTTTTTTGACGAAGTGCCAGTTGCAGGACGCGGTTTTTATTAAACTACCAATAAATATTAAAAATGTTTTCAAAACAAAAGTTTCCCTCTGGAGAGGTATATAGAGATATAATAATACATATGTTTGTGTATCACAGTGATAATATCGATATCAGACAAGACTTCTTTGACTCCTAAAACTTTTTAAAAAATATCTTAATGCAAAACACACCAAGCGGAACAAAATGAAAAGAGAAGTTTTGACTTCTGTTGAAGAACTTTCACTGTGTAAAATAATGGAAATGGAATGCTTTAATGATAAACTAACATATATAGTAAGATTGTTATTATTAATATTAAATTAATATAATTAAAATCAAATCATAATAATATTGCTTAATAACGTTTTTTCAATTTCAAATTTCGCTATAAAAAAGAGGAATGAACGATGAAGAAATAATCTAAATTTTGAGAACGAGACATGTCTTTATCGCTTTGTATTTATCTTGCTCGATATGCACAATACAATTATTGACAATGAGACAGAATTAAAAATGGTTTGTGTATTTTCCACAACCAGACGAAAGGCGCTTCAAGGCAACATCAGACGTTATGTCTGATGAGAGAGAAAAAGACGTTTTATCTGATGCGATGTTTTGCTCAACCCGCGTATGTTGGCAACCCTGCCGGACAGGAATATTACCGTTTACTTGATGAGCTTGCGAGTGCCGTTATGTGCAGAAATAAAAGAGCGGGAAAATGTGCATGGCCCCTAAGCTATAAATAGCAGAGCATCTCAAAAGCTCAACATTCCCCGTACATTCGTGCTGGTCGCATTCAAATTTAAAGCAGCAGAATTTGTGTAACTTTTGTCCATAAAAATGACTAGCATTCGCTCGATGAACGATTTCAACAAGCGCCTCGCTGATGCTGACGATAAAATAGTCGTTTTGGACTTCTATGCGACCTGGTGCGGCCCCTGCAAGGACATTGAAAAGTATGTCAAATCGCTGGCTCGTCAATACGCCAGCAAAGCCATCGTACTCAAGATTAATGTGGACAAATTTGACGAGCTCGTCGAAAAGTACAAGGTGCGCAACATGCCAACATTTGTGTTCCTCAAGGGCAACCGGAGCATGGGCAAAGTCATCGGCGCCGACGATCACAAACTGTCCCACATGATGGCCAAACACTGCAAATGAGCAGCTCCCAAGGACGCAGGCGTCGTTTATTTTATTATTTGTATTTATGTGTGACTCTAATTTAATTCCATGTTCAATGTAAACTCATAAATTGCCATGATTTCTTATATATTTATGTAAACTAACTAAATCGACAATAATAATAATAATAATAATAATGAGAACAATAAATAATAATAGAAAACTGTAGCATTTGTAAATTGAACTAATTTTGCCATTTATTTATGCTTCGGATATAAATCAACTTCTTTCTTTTAAGTGCAAACAATAAGAAAACTAAATTTCTTTTACAGTGTAAAATTAAGTTTATTTTTTTCCCATTCCTTTTGTAGGTTAGAAACGAATATGAAAATAATAAAAATAAAAAAATAAACCCAGCAGGCGTGCAAATAAATCACTTTCTTTCAATTCGTCGTGTTAACAAATATTACAAACCATTTTCATCACATTTACAACAGCTTTATTTAATTTTTGGGAAACGTACTAAATTTTCAAGTGCAGCGGAACAAGAAAAATAAAAATCGACAGCTTTATTCGATCACAGCGATTTTGAGGATGTCCGCGTATCAAATTAAACATACGCCGTATTTTCGGCGCATGTTCAACAACAGTCGTCGCAACGGGCAGCTGCAGCGATTACGGGAGGAATACGAGCGCATCCAGGAGTTCAACGATCGCACCATCGAGCTGAAGATGCGGCAGGTGCGACTGAGGCGACTCTTTCGCTACATCGAGGACATCAATCAGGAGACGACAGCGACGCCGATGACGACGGTGCCGGGTGCATCCGGGACACAGACGCACTCGCTGCGACGTCGGCAGACGCTGCTGCCGCTGACGCCGGAGGAGCAGCATGCGCTGATTCGCAGACAACGTCTGATGGCGCTCGACCGTGGCCGCGAACTTGGCCAGGAGATCTCGCGCCACAATGCTCAGCTAGCGGAGACCGGTGGAGGCTTCTATCTGCGCAGCGAACTCCGCCCAATAGCCAAGCTGCGTGCAGCGGACGAAGCGAGATGTCTGGCACTGGAGCGACGTCAGCGCGCCGCCCGTCGCATCAGCTATGGCAATGAGCAATCGCGCTCGAATATCGAGCGCATCGTGCGGCGTCGCCAGCGGCAACGAGCCATCGTCAATGCGACACCATCCGCATCGCTGATGCGCAACAGCAACGGGCAACAGCAGCAACAGCAACAGCAGTTGGCTGAGCTACATCCGGATCTGGTGAAGCGTGCCATGTTGCAGCACCGTCTCGAATACGGTAACTCCCGCTCCAGCAACAATTTACATAGGCCGATTGGCCAATTGGCCACCGCTGGCTGCCTTTTGAACTGCGTCTCTACAACGGGTGCGAAGATGGCCCAGGAGGAGCAGCAGCTGCAACTGCTTTCATTATCCGGTGCCCCCTACAACAACAGCAATGGCAACGTTGTCGATGTGGATGCAGAGTCGGATATGCAGACAGCGTTTGAGCAGCCCGATGACAATGTGCCCACCACCAGCAAGAAGGCATCGATGTCGGATCTGAGTGCCCGACATCGCTGGCATTGCATCCCGCTGACGCTGCCCTGGGTTAAGAGCTTGCAGAAGCACCCGGCAGCTGAGCAGCGGGCGACCAATATAAGCATCACCATTGGCAACGATGAAACGGCGAACACTAGTTCGCTACAACTAACGGAAACTGGAACTGGAACAGGAACGGGAACAACAGACGCCACCTATCAAAGTATTCGTGGACCATCGTTATTGCAGGAGAACTTGTCGCATATAATGGAGCTGGACAATGGTTTCCAGGTGCCCAAAATGTATGTCATGCCATTTCATAAGCCATTTGACCAATAGCATTACCATTATCGAGTCAAGCAGCAAGTGCATCCCCGAATCCGAATGAATCTGGTCATTAACCATCTAAAATTGGAACAATCATGCGATAAATCATTTAGACTGTGGAATACACATATTGTATATTAAGTTACTTTCTAAATTGAGCTGAAATCCAGCTGAATACAACATCAAAATGCTTATCCATATATGTACATAGTGCATATATGCATAATATGATATATCCGATACATGGCCTATATATATATATATACATATATATAAGGTCACAATATGATCGATTTGCTTACAGTCATAGTATATAAACATGAAATAATTTGTAAAATAAATTCTAAGTTAAATGTCAAAGGAAAAGTTGAACAAAATTATAAAATTATAAAATTTAATAGATCCGTTCTTCGATTATTTTTCCTGCTCAAGCTTATCGTCTGCCTCCGTTTTTAGCTTGCGCCACTTGCGTTCCTCGGGCTCGAACTTGAGCAGCCAGTTGGCGAGCGCCTTCTCAATGCCACGAAAAAACGGATTTGTCAACTTTGGCGTCTGGAAGTGCTGATACAGCTGAGGCGCATAGACGATATCATCGAACATGTCCTCAAACTCTGGCGATGCCATTGGAAACACCTGCGACTCCAGCATTTCAAAGCTATAAGCAAACCGAACAAGTGCATCACATAATTCGATTGTGAAACGAAGCAAGTGGCTGATCGGATGCGGATCGATTTGTCGGATATCCGATTAAATAGGGACACTTACGTGGGCAGACGTTCGCGGATGTAGCGCAAGCGTTGGCCGCAATTCGCCTCGCACGACTGGCTACTATAATTCTGGCTGCGTCCTGCCATTTTTGCATCGATCAGCAGATCGCTGATGGCCGTTTGAAACGAGCTTTGCTGTTCGCACAGGCTGACGAAGAGGATGCGCCACTCGTGATCAATATCCTTGATAAGGGCGTTCAGCACACGGTTGTCAACCAGACGCTTGAACTCAGACGACACGTTGTGCGGCCAGTGAAGATTCAGCGGATAGACATCGGTCAACGTGCCTCGCATCGCCAGTGCCGGATATAGCGCAAAGCTGCTATTCAGAAAATACAGATCCTTACGCTGGACATACACACCCTGGCCGTAGTCCACCAGATAGATGGCCACACACTCAGCATCCGCATCCGGTTCGCGCACAATCTGTCCACGCCGCCAGCTGAGCTCATGATAGGCCATGCACAGATATCCTGCTTGCATAAAGTATGGGGCCAGCAGCCAGTTCGAGGCAGCCGAAGAGCCATAAAATGCGCTGTAATCAGATATAGTTATCATATTTTTCAAATAGACAATCAATAATCAATCAGAAATTTGTATTATCTTTTCGGATTGAATACCCTTGCATATACGCATACTGTATTATATTTCCAATCCAGGCACCGTAACCATCATAGTTTTAGTTCTAAATAATTCAGATTTATTAGTATTATTAGTATTATTTTTGCATTTTTAGTAAATATTTCCTATTTGCAGAGATGATTCAATTTGCCAACAAATACAAATGTTCTAACTATCGAGCGACCACTGTAGATGCTTACGTTATTTGCTCGTTCAGCATACGCAAATCGTAGAGGCCGTCGATAATGTGAAACCAGAACTGAAACGGACTATAGACCTGTGCGCACAGAGAGATGGAGAGAGTGGTTAATTAGGGAGCCAATATAATACGAGATATGACTTTGAACCTCGATTACGAAAATGTTGAGCACAGTCCCAATCTTATAGTCCTCCGATAGCGACATTATGGGCAACTCAGCGCCTAGTGACACCGCTTCCTTGGGCTTGTCCACGCAGAAAACTGAAGCTGACTTCAAGTGGGAAACAATATATAGAACGGATCGGGATATTATTGATCAACTCTTTCATACGTACAAGGGCATGTTCTGGCACTGCTTGACGAAGTTCTAGGCATTTTGTAAAATGCTGTATCTGATATTCGACAGAAAGTTCCTCCATCTCTGCCAACTGATTTTCATCAGCCTTTTCGGGAACAGTTGTGTGCACACGAAAGGGATTTGTCTCTTTCACTGTTCTTGGATTCGATTCGTTCTCGTCAACAACATCAGCATCGCTGCCATACGCAGTAGTCAAGCGCTTGGCTTCGCTTTCCTCAGGGCACAATATGTGAATTTGATCATCATTGGCAATACACTCGGAATCATCGAGTTGCTTTGCAGCCTTGCTAGTGAATAGCTGGCAAGCAAAATCAGGTGTCACTGGACCGCTGTCGAACAACCTAAATGCGCTGGCAGGCAAACCCTTGACTTTGCTCTGCTGCACTCCTGGGGGATTCTCAGCCCAGCTCAAGGCCGTCATAGCTGAAGTCAGCTTCTCCAGACAATCCTCGGTGGGATTGATTCTTCCACCTGTATCATATATAAATAAATATGTAGATTTTAAACAATATATTCACATATTTTAATATAATGCATTCAAAATGCATTTTTATTTATTTGCTTACCGTCGTATTATATTTATCAATTGGAATCTTACATGCTGTATTAGCCTTTTCTCATTCTTTGGTATTCTCCACGTTCCAATAATACGTAATACGTAGTAACTTACAAAAGGAAACGTTTAACTTTAGAATTTGCATTAAATGCCGAAAAGTAACTGTAACTGGCGAATAGTGTGGCAGCACTCCAGCAAGGAGTTTCCATCTATGTTGTTTTTTCTGTCACCTCCAACAATTTGTTAAATTTCAAGTTTTATAAAAATAATAAAATTACATAAAGAAATTTCTGCAATGCAAAAAAGATTTTAAAATTAACTTAGGCGCCTGAGCTGATCATGTGGGGGAGGGTCTATATCGATAGATATCAATGTGAATATTGTTGGTGACATTATATCGGAACTTGATTGTTTGTATCGATTCTAACTCTGTATATCGATACTTTGAGATGCTAACGCGGACATTTGTTTACGGCACGTGTTGAAATTCTTACCACACATAATTTATATTGCAAACGAGAAATATTATTGAAAATGGATAGCGAGGCAGATGACTATGAGCCCACCGACTCCGAGCAGGAGTACGATGAGGAGGAGCGTGCGCTATTGGACGACTTGCGTAAGGAGAGCAAGAAACGAGCCGAAAAGTTACAAAACAAAAAACAGGAGATTCTAGCATTCAGCGAAAGTGATGATGATGAGGACAATGATGATGTGGCCGAATTGATGCGCGACAGTGATATTGAGGGTGCCGAAGATGACGAACGCGATCTGCCCGACACGATGGACTGGGGCAGCAACAAGCGCAGCTATTACAGCACAGATTTTGTCGATCCCGACTACAGCAGCTACAATGCTCAGGAAGAGGACATGGCCAAGACCGAGGAGGAGGAGGCCAAAAAAATACAGCTGCGTCTGGCCAAGCAGCTCAGCGAGGCTGACTTTCAGCTGGATGACATGCTAGATCAGCTGCCAGCCGATGAGCAAGCATTGCAAAATAAGAAGGCCACCAAAGCCATCAAGGTGACCACAGATCTGACGGGTCTAACAAAACGCGAACGCCTACAGCTGCTGCAACGCGACTCACCTGAGCTGATGGGACTCACCCAGGGCTTTCGGCAGCATTTAAACGAGGTACAGTCGCTGACGGCACCGGTGCTGAACTATGTGCGGAATCATCAGGTGCCGATGGTGCCGGCCCTGAAGTTCGCCAGTCTCTATCAGAATGTGCTGCTCACCCACTGCTCGAATGTGTCGTTCTATCTGCTGCTGAAAGCCAAACGTCAGAGCATCAAATATCATCCGGTTGTTAAGCGGCTGGTGCAGCTCAAGCAGCTGCGTAATCAATTGGAGCCGCGCTTCGAGGAGTATATACGACCGCAACTGGAAGCGCTGCTGGAACGTATTCAAGATGGGGATGCATTCACCGTACTGGATGTGGCGCAGCGCAAGGCCAAACTGCAGATCCTTAATCAATATAATGATGAAGAGATGAATCAATCTAATGATGGCGAGCAACAGAAGCAGCAACAGCTGCCGGAGGAAGCTTATGCAGATGAGGACGAGGAGGATGAGCAGGAAGAGGAGAATGCACGACGAGGCATCACCTATCAAATGGCCAAGAATAAGGGACTTACGCCGCATCGCAAGAAGGAGCTGCGCAATCCGCGTGTCAAGCATCGTGGCAAATACCGCAAGGCCCTCATCCGGCGCAAAGGTGCCGTGCGCAGCGTACGCAAGGAAGTCAAACGCTATGGCGGCGAAATATCTGGCATCAAATCCACTGTCACCAAAAGTGTCAAATTCAAAACATAATCCCTATAGCACATTCATATATGTATATTCCTTGCAATTACTAAACATCCTTACTTATGCACCAGCCTTACACTTTATATAGAGTCCTATTTGCCTTCATATATCCTGCTGTTTCTTCTTGTAGAATGTTCGATGCGAACAAAGTTTTGGCAAAAAATCTTGGATGTCAGTTATAAATTTGTAGCCATTAAGCATGACCATTATTTCAATAGATTCGTTGAAATAAACTTAAAATGTTGTCACTGAATTAAATGTGCAACCATTTCGGGATTTTTGGCCAATCTTAATCAATCAGATTAACTAAATCATCTATGTTCTTCCGAGATCCTTGGAGATCTGAGCGATCTAAAATCAAATATTAACCAAGTGTTTTGGTATTGTAAAATTTTATTCAATTAGGTCACAATGATTTCTTTCCGAACAACACATATATATATTGTTGTGATTCATGTTTAAAATTCGCATTCAGACACATATACATTTATTACGAATTATTATTGTATGTATACATCTAGATGCCATTCATTTGTTTAAGTTTCGTGGGGATGAGGAGAGCGCGATAGAAATTTGTATGAAAATAATTGAAACATCAAAATTCTTGATATCGATAATATATATAAAATATATATTCTTATCCGTTAAATTCGCGAGTGTCTTCAATTTGTTTGTATGTGTGTGTGGGTGTAAAGGAACTTCTTATATATATATAACTTAGAAATGAAATTTGTATGGACTAGCATACCCATAGAGCGATAAGTGTGGTTCTAAAAATTGATCGATCATTTCTTATACATAATTTATATATTAAAGAGTTTACGAAAGTCATCGTTTGACTTTGGAGCAACCACCGGCTGTTCTGTCTCTTTGGCAGCCTCTGTATCTTTATTAGCAACGCTCTCCTTGCCATTGGCCGCATCGCCGGCGGATTTAGTGCCATTGGCATCCCCGCCATCTGTGCTGTTGGTGCCAGTGTCATCATCAAGCTCCAGTTTCTTGCGACGCTTAGCGCCCTGCATTAACAGCTTGGTGGGTATTAGCGATGTTTGGGCGCCCCGCTTCTCTGGTCTTGACGTTGAAGCAGCTCCTAATGGTTTTGATGATCCAGATGCTGCTGCTGCTGATGTGGATGTGCTAGGAAAATTTTTGGGCGGCGGATTCGAAATGGAAACTTCAATCTGCAAGAGAATTGAGAACCGTTTAGTCATGCATGATGCAGGGATTATCAAAATATTCGTCTTACGTTTAGACCGCCAATATTGACTCCATCGCCAGAGATGACTGCCTTTTGAGCCGCCTCCGGATTGTCATACTCAATGTACGCAATCAACTTTTTCTTGTGATTCCTTTGGATCCAAAGAGAAGAATTCATAATAATTAATTAATTGTCTTCGATTGTCTACTTCTGCGTCTACTTACGGTTTTTGTACTAAACGCACATCCTGAATAGGACCAAATGCTGCAAATACCGCGGTCAGATCCTCTTTGGTGCAGCGGGGATACAAGTTCTTGATAAAAATCTTGTTGGTTTCCAAGCTTGCTGCAATGCAAATGATTTTTTATTAGATAGATTTAAGCCGATATGGATTACATCAACTCACATGAATACTTAAAGTTGGACTCTTTTGACTCATTCGACGTTGCTGTTGTTGCTGCTGGTGTTGGTGGCGGTGGTTTCTTTTGTTCCTTCTCCTTCTTGGTTGTCGGCACAATCTCCCTTTTGGCTGCCTGTTGTGTGGGCTTTTTGCCTGGCTTTTGGTACGGCGTTTGCGCTCGATGCTGTGATGTCCACGACGCACGGTAATTGGATTTAGAATCCATGGCGTACGCCTTGCAATACAACTGGCACTTCGAAATGGTCTCGAAGGTGCCAAAGCAACGCTCCTTGCACCGATAGAGCTCCAACACGGCATTTAGATCCGATGCCGTTGATAGCGACATTAGAGCCTGTCGCAGTATGGTGCTTGTCTTATGGCCGCCATTGAATTCGCTCTCCATTTGGGCGTAGGCCAGCCACAAGTGGCTCTTAACATTGCTGCCCGGATAATCTACAAAGAATGGGACAAGTGTTAGTATATAATATGAAACACATTATACATTTTATACGCACTCAGTATTTCGGACCAGATGGCGGCGCCATTGTTTGGACTATTTAGTTTTGCATACTCGACCTGTGCCCAGAGCTGGAGCACTTCGTAGCTAGTGTCTGCCCGGTCGCCATATTGATCAGAGAGACGATCCCAAGCCTCACGGAATGCGGCGCGCAATTGATCCACCTATCGAACGATTCGTTTAGATTAATAATCGGCATATATATTTAAATGTTATACAAATTTGTAATTTGCAATAAGCACCTGTTCTTCATCCTCAACGTTGGTCCGTCGCACACGATAGGCCAAATAGTCGAGATGCAGCTCAACGGTCATTTCTATAAACGACTCGATGCGCTCAAAGTGTCGGTTCAGTTCCTCATCAATACGCTCCAGGCTGAGATCATAATGTTCCATCAGTTGCAAATACTTGTGATTGATCTGGATGCTTGGCTTTGTGCGCAGAGCGCGTGTGATAAGCTGGAGGGGCTTGCTCCTTAAATAGCCATCGTTTATCTCCGAGTGGATCTCCTCTTTGCCGTTAGACTCCAACGGCTTCGACATATATGCTATGTAGTCCAGCCAGAGGGCAGAATCAGTGGGATATTTGGCCAGACACCGCTCGTAAAAGTATTTGGCCAAAGTGCATTTGATTTTCGTCGAGATGAGCAAAGTGTCTGCCTTCAAGATGTACATCTCCTGCAGCCAGGCTGTGTTCTCGATACTAAAATCTAATGTCTTCTTGAACTCAACAATAAGCTGCTCAATCGAATCCAACTGTTCCTCGTTGCAATTCCAGGTGACACACTGGGCGCACATCGTTTTCTCAACTAACTCAATTTCCTCCTGATCCGCTAGCAAGCCCAGCGCGTCACGCAAATCCTTGATGAAATCAACACGCTCTAGCCCATAATCAGCCAGTACCTTGGCCCACATCAAATGCTGCTCCACCAGTTGCTCCTCAAGCAAACTCTTCACAACAAACTCGGCAAGTGGTTCATCTGTGTTTCGTGTGAGAAAGATTCAAAACTAGATTATTGAAATATACAATTTTGTATGGAACTCACCATAGTGACTGGATAGGGCCCTGGCGCATTTTCTATTAAAGACTGTGCACTCCGCTGGTGTTTGGGTGACCACCTTGAGGGCCTTAAGATATTGGAGCCAGATATGCGGCGGTATAACGGCATGCTGATCGAACTCTGTGATGGCCATCTCAATCTTCTCAAAGACATTCAATTGGCTGTAATTGGAAAAGAGTGGCAAGAATTAGCATCGAGACCATATGCACATATCATTGATAATCGTTAGAATTCAAAAGGGATTCCGCTTACAATGCTGTGTTGCACAGTTCCATGAACTGTTTGTAGCGTTTTCCTGGCTTGGCCAGTTGCATAGCAAAATCATCCTCCAGCTTTTGCTCCTCATGCGAATGCGAATCACTGCTGTCGCTCAGCGAGTTAACAATGCTAACATCGCTCTCCGAATCCGATTCTGCACGGACACTGCCGCTGTCATCGCTGCCAGAATCCGAGCTGATTTCGATTGGTTGCTCGTTTAGGATGTTGTCTGGTTGGTCCTCGTCAGCTGGAGCGTTCTTCTGTAAGAATTTCATGTTTTGCAGTTGTTTGCTTAGAAAATCTAATATTGTACTTTTGCTGAACTTACATCAGCTCCGCTGGCCATTTCACAAAAATGTGTATTATTGAAATTTGTGAATTGGAAATTAACTTTTTTTTGGTTTTCTTCCTTATTTATTAATGGTTGCCAGCCGTTCGATTCTGGAGTTATTTGACCAATCTACTTAGTTATAGAAAAAAACACCAAAGGCTGAAATAATTGTTGTGTGTTGACACGAACTTGCTTAATTGCAAATTTTATTTTTGTCAACAGCTCCTGTTTAACTTTTCTTGTAAGTGAATGCGGATGACAACTAGAGATGTCCCAATTCTGTTGATAAGCGTTCGCAGTCACACAGCCAAGAGCCAAGTATCGATGATTTTGTTCACAGTTTCAAAATAATATGATAATTCGATTGTAGCGCCAGCAATAATTAATTAATTATAATTGTTCGAGAATTGGTATCTTGTCCTATTAAATTGAATTTAATTTTTCTCCCATATTTTGTTAGTTTTTCTCAACGTAGAGATGCAACAGAGTGATTTGTATTAGCAATTCGAGCAATCTGTGAGCCGATACAATGGGCAAACTATCGTATTATCGTTCAGTTCTTTTTAATGTTATCGAGAAGGAAAAAATTGTAATGTTATGCAGCCCTGCGTTTGCGTCTGTGATTCCCGCCAAAAGTAGAACTGCGTACGGCGTGCGACGGCTGCAAATCGCCTGATTGTTGTTTCATTGTTAAGTTATTGTTGAAAATGGCACACGACGCGGAACAGTACATTAAGGATATACAGCGCGAGTATGTGGATTTTCTGGACGATGACGAGGATCAGGGCATCTATGCGGGCCACGTGAAGGACATGATTGCCGAGAAGAGCAAGCGCCTGGTTGTCAATATCAACGATCTGAAGCGCAAGAATCAGCAGCGCGCCCTCGGTCTACTGAGCAACGCCTCCGATGAGCAGCTGGCATTTGGGCGTGCCCTGAAGGAATATGTGTCGACTATCGATCCCAGCTATGCGAAAGGACACGAGGATTTCTTTGTGGGGTTCGAGGGATGCTTTGGCAATCGTCATGTGACGCCACGTTCCCTGACATCCATCTATCTGGGCAATCTGGTGTGCGTGGAGGGCATTGTCACAAAGGTATCGCTCATCCATCCAAAGGTTGTGCGCAGCGTCCACTATTGTCCAGCGACGCGCAAAGTGCTCGAACGCAAATACACAGATCTGACGTCATTCGAGGCAGTGCCATCGAGCGCCGTTTATCCCACCAAGGACGATGATGGTAATCTGCTGGAAACCGAATTCGGTCTGTCTGTCTATAAGGATCACCAGACACTGACCATACAGGAAATGCCCGAGAAGGCGCCAGCTGGACAATTGCCACGCTCCGCAGATATTGTTTGCGATGATGATCTTGTCGATCGCTGTAAGCCAGGCGATCGCGTCCAAATTGTTGGCAATTATCGCTGTCTACCCGGCAAGCATGGCGGCTACACCTCTGGCACCTTTCGCACTGTGCTCCTGGCGAACAATATCTCGCTGCTCAGCAAGGAAAGCAATCTGGATATCTCAAGGGAGGATATTATGCTGTGCAAGAAACTGGCCAAGAACAATGATATATTTGAACTGCTCAGCAAGAGTCTGGCACCGTCCATCCATGGCCATACGTTTGTTAAGCAGGCCATACTCTGCATGCTGCTTGGCGGTGTCGAGAAGGTCCTGCCCAATGGGACTCGACTCCGTGGCGATATCAATGTGCTGCTCATCGGTGATCCCTCCGTGGCCAAGTCGCAGCTGCTCCGCTATGTACTCAATACGGCACCGCGTGCCATACCAACAACGGGTCGCGGCTCCAGTGGCGTTGGTCTAACAGCTGCCGTCACCACGGATCAGGAGACGGGCGAACGTCGACTGGAGGCCGGAGCGATGGTCCTTGCCGATCGTGGCGTTGTCTGCATCGATGAGTTTGACAAGATGAGCGACATTGATCGTACGGCCATACACGAGGTGATGGAACAGGGACGCGTCACCATTTCCAAGGCTGGCATACATGCCTCCCTCAATGCACGTTGCTCGGTGCTTGCGGCCGCTAACCCTGTCTATGGACGTGTAAGTACTTTAATCAACCTGCATTCTCGTCAAGCACAAAGTTAAAGATAATGTTAATAATATTATGCTTCACTTTTAGTACGATCAATATAAGACGCCAATGGAGAATATTGGTTTGCAGGATTCGTTGCTCTCCCGTTTCGATTTGCTGTTTGTCATGCTGGATGTCATTGATAGCGATGTGGATCAATTGATATCCGATCATGTGGTGCGCATGCATCGCTATCGTAATCCCAAGGAGGCCGACGGCGAACCCCTGACCATGGGCAGCTCCTATGCCGATTCGCTGTCCTTTGTCTCCAACACGGACGAAGTAAGTTAACAACCCCTTTACCACTTTAATATTATTAAAATGTTGCTTTGCAGAAAAAGGATACGGAGGTATATGAGAAATATGATGCACTGCTGCATGGGAAATCGCGCAAGCGCCACGAGAAGATACTCTCCGTGGAGTTTATGCGCAAATACATACACATTGCCAAGTGCATGAAGCCGAAGCTGACGGAACAGGCCTGCGAGGCTATCGCCAATGAATATTCCCGTTTGCGCTCCCAGGAAGCTGTCGAATCGGATGTCGCACGCACACAACCAATAACGGCGCGTACGTTGGAAACACTGATCCGTTTGGCAACGGCGCATGCTCGCGCCCGCATGTCCAAAACGGTGACCATGGACGATGCCCATGCGGCAATCGAGCTGGTGCAGTTTGCCTACTTCAAGAAGGTGCTGGAGAAGGAGCGTGCCAACAAGCGGCGTCGCAATGGTGCCTCCTCCGACGAGGAAGAGCAAGAGCAGCAGCAGCCGCCGCCGCCGCCGTCGTCCACAGATGCCACACAGACACGTTCCCCGACGCGTCGCCCCAAACGCACACGCCTCGAACCCGACACAGATGCCATGTACGACAGTGATGAGGAGGATATTGAGACGCCACAGCCAGATGCTGGCGATCTGACACGTCGCGAGACGCGACGCTCGCTGCCGTCAAATAGTGTCAACGGCACGGCCAGCCAAATCGGTACGGAGACCTCCAGCAGTGGCGCCACTTCAACGCCCGCCACAATTACGGATGCACGTCTGGACATATTTAAGAATGGATTGCAACGTTTGTTCCGCGAGGCACGCGAACAGAGCTTGCCGCTGCATCGCATCACGGCTGCCATCAATGAGAATAATGCGGACCAGTTTGCACCGGGTGAAATCGATGCCGCAATGCATCGCATGACCGAGGACAATCAGATAATGGTCGCCGACGATATTGTCTTTCTCATCTAATCGTGTCCCCACACATACATTTATATCCGGAGCATACACACATTTCCAGCGCATATATATCTCCATATATCAAGATACACACACATCCAATTTGATTGTTTCTCCCTCATTTCCGTACAAATTTTTATGTTTCTTTTTTTTTGTTTATCTGAATATTTATAATAAAAACTTGAAACTCTCATGCAATTCAATGTTATCTCTTCTTTTTTTAAGTGGTTTCTCTTGTCAGCCATTGGCAGCGCTTGATAAGATTTGGTTATTGGCGAGGCAACAGTCTCAGATTTCAAAACTTTAATTTTATAGAATTTCTCTTTTATTTTATTCGTTTATTTTGTTTTTTCTTGATTAATTTAACATTTGGAGTATTTTATGACCAGTTATTTCGTAAGTTTCACATTAAAAAGAAGAGAATTGTTTAGCTGCAAAAATGATGTAACTTAAAAACTAAAAGTGAATTGCGATTGTAACTGGACACTGGAATTAGCAGATTACAAAAAAAAAGGAAGTTAAAATTGGAAGAGTTTTGAATAAAATCAATTGCAGCCTTATTGCAAAATGGGTGAAAAAAATGCAACTCGCAGATTAATATCAACTGTAGTTTATTTTTACATTAATAGGAATAGTTTTGGCAATGCCTTGAGCTTGGCCAGAAAAAGAGAGGATATTTGGCTGGCAGTGCAGACAAAATCTAGCCAAGTTAACACTTAGTACATATACAAATTGAAGTAATTGGGTTAAAAAGATTGTGGGATATGGTTTAATTTGTACACAAAATTGATGAGCTTACATGCTAAATATGTATATAGGGATATATAAGGAAACGAACAAACAACACACACACACAAACACAGACACACAAACACACAGACACACACACATACACACATTTAAATATAATGTATATATTAAATCTATCGTCTAGCCTTGATTTGAGATGAATTTTCTATTGTTATAACTGCCTGGCAATTGAACAACTAAATACATATAGAGTATATATATAGAAATTAAAATTGGGATTTTTATTTAGCTAACGCGCACTCTGCACACCTGCACACACAAACGATCAAAGATTCACAACGTTCTTCAAATCGGAGGGCAGCAGTCCCTTCATGCATTCAATTTGGGCTCGTATCTGCCGCTGGGTAGTGTTCGCATTGGCCTCCAGCTGTGTTTTATCACTGTAGAGATTCAGTTTTTGTTTCAATTTGAGTATCATATCAATTATTTCCACCTCCTGCTTGTCGTGCGCCCAGTGCTCCAGATTCGCTTCGGAAAGCGCCTGCAGCTGTAGATCCTGCAATGTTAGCTGCAGCTCCCGATGCCGCGACTCATACCAACCGCGGAAATTCGATGAGCGAAAGAAACGCCTATAGAGTCCCTTCCAATCGCCCTTGAGCGTGGACGTGAGCTGTGGACCTGCCGTTTCGAGTGTGGCCAGAAAATCATCCAGCTTAAATGAGCTGGCATTGGGCGCCGACTTGAATGGACTAATGTCCTTCTGCAACGGCATCAGCGATGCCATATAACGCTCCAGCGGTATCATGAAACTCTGCGTCAACTCCAATAGATGTCGACGGATTAGAGCCGTCTGCACATGATCCGGTCGTTTCGTCTTCATGCCAAGCAGCACTTTCTTAATCAGCGCCTTATCCTTCTTCAAAAATGGCCTATACTTGCTGTGCAATCCAGCTATGGAACTATCCCCAGCTGCACTCAGGCTGCCATTTAATATGTTGTGATTGTTGCCAGTCGGCTGCGGAGGCGGCAATTTTGAATTGTTCGCGTTTCGCGTATTCTTGTGCAACTGCATCAGCTCCTGTTGCTGCTGCTGCATGTTCTTCTGCAAGTGCACAAAAGATCCAGTTAAATAACGAAGAGACAAAGAGAGATTTGGTATATGTATTGTTTATATTACCTGATTGTCCACCAGGCGCAGCATGTGCGGCCAATCTTTGAGCAATTTGACAAAGAACGGATTTGTGACACCCAGAATCACAGCTGGTATGGAACGATTGGCGCACTCCTGTGTAAACTCCCTGAATTCGCTGTCGTGTATGGTGAAATATGGACGCGCCTCGGCACAGTATTCGAGTGGTGCTATCAACGCAACCAGTGCCTGAACCATGTGTGAGCAATCTGCCGGTGAGGTGCCCACAACGACAATCGGTTCCGCCGTAATTATCAGCTCCCACAGCGTATACAGATGCTCCATTACAAAGCTGAGACTGTGAAATAGCTCCAGTTCGTTGACGGAAGCGAGCACCTTAACCGATTTGGGCATCTCTGGCGGCGACGACGACGACGACTGCTGCTGTTGTTGTTGCATCTCTAGCTGCTGTTGCTGCTGCTGACTGGTGGAATTCAATTTACGAGTGCTGCTACTGGCCTTGGGTATGCAAATCTGATAGTTACACTCCAGTAGTGGCAACTTAAGCATCGTTCCAGTCAACAGCAACGGCCACTGGGTGTTGATCTGCTGACAGGCTCTGTGAAGCAGCCCGTTGCCCTCTTCGAAATATTTGGGCGCAATCTGGGCGAGTATATCATAGTACAGATTGAAGAAGGGCAGACGTGTGATGATGATTAGACTCTTCTGGAAGTAGCCGCGCGGCAAATTGGGATCACGTTTCTGGCGAAAATAAACGAAGCCCCAATAGTGGCTGCTATCGTAGCGCATTGCTGGCGCACAATCTCCATTGTAGTGTAGCATCGTTGTCGGTGTTTTGTGTTTTGCGGTGTTTAACGCACGGAGGCGCATATGGAACTTGGTGTCGCCCATGCAACCGGAATTGGAGTCGGGAAAGGCCATGTAGCAAATGTTGCTCACCTCCTGTTCTGTAGGCATAAATGACGGCGGATAAACGTACTCTAGCGCCTGACCTAGATTCAGATCGAAGGTGACAACACAGATGCAATGCATCCATTGTGATAAGCGTATCCAATCCTCCTCTGTGGATACGCTTTTTGTTGTTGTTCTGCTCCTCTCGCCAGCAGCATCCCTGTCTGCATCGGCCGCTGTTGCCTCGATGTTCATGATTTGTAAATCTTTGGCCAATATTGGTTAGATTGTTAAACTCTGCATGTAAATTGCTTAATTCTACTTTCACTTCAATGTTAATGTTATTTATTTGTGCTTGGCGAGCGAGCGTTGCCATGCATTTGTTGTCGCTCAGTCTGGCAACGCTCTCTCTCGCCCTCTCTCTCTCTTAAGCACGCTCAACGATAACTTATCGACTTTCACATCACTAATCGATTTGACCGCCGATAGCTTAAGCTGTCTCAAATATTGAATGACTTTTAAAGGCTTATGGTTAATATTATGATATAAAAAATGGATCATAAAAAATGGTAAGACATAAAATAAACCGATCGAGAGAATATTTTACGTATACCATTGGTTTTTATTTTAAACTTCAATTTTCTTCATTTTAGAAAAGCAATTTATGCTTATTTGCAGCACTAGTATTGAATTTAACATAATTCAACTGTGCAAGCCAAGCGACGATTCTGTGGGATGATATCGACAAGTGTCTTACGATAGTCAATCTCGAACTGCTCGAATTTATCCCAACCGCTTAATTTGTAATCCAGCTGGAACTCGCAATGCAATCGCAGAGCCGGCACACGTTCCACACAAAACTTAAAATCGGTATTCGTATTCACGTGATGCAATATGGCCTTGGCTATCTGATAGTTGCACGTCTTCACATTTACATCTGCATCGGCCAGCAGCGCCGATATCTATAAAGGTATTATGAAAGCTATTAGGTTTGTTCATCCCAAATTGTCTTATGTGCATATGCCTTGCACTTGCCTGTGTGGGCATCTTGATGTCCGGCAGAGCGTGCAGTGTCGCAATATACTTGGTGGCCAGATTCAGTTTACACGCGGCCTTGCACTTGAGCAGATAGGTATCCACCGGATTTTGAAGATAATGCTGTTGATAAATCCAGATGTAAGCACTCGACGCTGATATCCCGGAATAAAGCCTGAACACATTGATAGGCATTGTTGATGGCTTTTACTGTGGTCAACTCCTCCCGTTTGCTGATGCTCTTGAGTGCCAAATAGAGATGCTTACTGAACTCCAGTTGCATGCTGTGCGCTGGTCGCGGTTAGCAATAGCATTCCATTCGACTTAATAATGTCAATGCACGTCCAGGTTATCCGATTCCAGGAGAATGCCCGACAAGTTATCTTTCAAACTGAAATAATCAAAGCGCGAACTCAACGGATCCAGAAAGCGGGGAATGGTATCTAGACAGCCTATCAATGTACATGCCTGCAATGTCTTAAAGTATTTATGCTTACCATTTTTGTGGACATTTGAAAGCTTTCATCTGCCAGGATATTTGCAATGGGGGCTGCATTTGCGGATCCACATCTATAAATCCAAGTAAATACACCTAGCAATGATAGCTCACCTTGACCACATTGCCAAGATTGATGGGAACGCTACTACGAGGCATCAAATAAAGAGAGATAGAGAGATATTGAGTGTGTGTGACAGAGAGAGTAGAGACAAGTGTTGATTCTTCTCTGTTTCTCCCACATACCAATTGTTAACAATACGAATGCATTCGCATATGTAGGGGAATTGCTTGAGCACACGCTGTCCTGGTAGACGCCCTTCACCTCGCTTGCGGCGCACTCGAAGAAGTGTTCAAGCATTGAGCACAGGCTGTCCAAATAGTGCTCCTTATTGCTAAACAAAAGTATGTTAAGCAGTTGCAGTCAAGCCTTGGCAAGTGTAAAGGACTTGGCCGCAAACGCATCGAATCCTTGACAGCCGCACTCGCCAAACAACAGACCCATAAATATGCACAGCCATGGCTCATAGTACAACTCTTCACTGGATTTGAGTGTGGTCAGCAAATCTATTACCGGAATGCTGTCGGATGTGATGAGGAAACCCAAATTATTTGGGCTAGTTTTAAAGATGCGCAAATGTGGATGATCCGCTGCACAGCAAAAAGAGAATGAAATCATAGATATATTTACATATATATGATCCGTCAGGTATTGAGGGATACAAACCGACTTTGCTCTCATCCTTGTTGTCGACCACATGGCCAGCTACTTGGAAAAGCGCTTTCTGTGTGTTCGTATTGAATTCTTGATGAATTTAAATCAATAGCATTATTTTGCTGCTGGCAAAAAGACACTTTTAAGACGAACTATTCGTCCTACAGTCAATTCAATTACATTACCACTTTTGCTGTTGATTTTTCCGCTTTTCCACTTTTGCACATACCTTTAAGATAACTTCCTTGACGATCCTTGTTCCTTGTTTCGTTCAATAGTGGATCCATCGATTTACTTTTAATAATTACGAAAATTTGTTTAGTTTTTTTACGCTTCTAAACCATGTCAAGCCTACTGTGGCCACAGTTTTTTAATGAAAACATTTAAAGTAGATGCCTTTTTTGTTGCCTAAATCACAGCGGTTAAATCACAGTGTGACCGCAAATGGCAAATAATAAAATATTCAACAAATTACCGATTTAAATACTAAAATGTAATGAGATCCATGAACTAAAGTAGATTTAACTTCCGCAGGTTCGATATCTCGGCTCAACTGCTCTTGTGACGTCACCTAGACCATAACAATGGGTCTATATGGTATAGTGCTTGCTATAGTCCTTGTTTGGTAATTTCTTAAGTCTGTAATTAATACTGCTTTTATTTGACAATAACTCGAATTAAAAAATTGTATAGTAAAATGTTAAAGTAAAAGCTATACATTGAATAGTTCATAAAATTTTCAAAATAACGAATAATATTTTTATTGTTATATCTGCAATCTGTTCATCTGTGGAATCTATTATCTAACATTCGTGCTTGCGAAAATCGATTACAATCGAACATTAACATAAGCTATCGCACATCGCTATGAGAAATATCGGCTGGGCTGACTGCAGAATACCATCACAAATGAGCATTTGAGACAAACAAAATATAAATTTGCAAAAATGCCGATTGGAGTTTTTAAATCTGTGCGCGAAGTAAGCAGCGAGGATACGGTAAGAAAAAAGCTACACCAAATAAAAAACAAAGAATATCTTTAGAGCTTTGGTGACTTGCAGGTGCATGTGGCCGCCAATTTACTGCAGCAGAATGCCGCCAAAAAATGGAAGACGCAGGGAAACGGTGAGAAATGCGCTTATGTTATCCTTGAATTCGAGGAAGCGCAGCAAATAACTGGCCTCGATATTGGTAACGAGCATGCGGCATTTATTGAGGTGCTCGTGAGTAAAACTGGCTGCCAGCCGGCTGACTTCAAGGAGCTGCTGCTCTCCAGTTCATTTATGACACCGATCGAGAGCAAAAATTCGAGCAATTTGAATCGTGTACGTTGCTTCAGTAGCGAAGCGTTGAACACCGCAACGCTGGCAGAGAAATGGAAGCTGGTCAAGATTGTGTGCACGCAGCCATTTAACAAACATGTCCAATATGGTCTGTCGTTTATCAAGCCACATGTTAGCGATGCAGCTAAGCCCAAATCCTTGCTGCCCGACAGGTTTAAAAACAAGCTGCTTGCTGGTGGTGGTAGTGGCTTGGCCTTTAAGTTGCGCGAAGAATCCCCAGATTCGGAGCCAGATGGCAAGGCATCCTTGTCGCTGTTTCAGCGCTGGAAGGCGACACGAAATGATGACAACGATGCCAAAGCCGCTGTTAGCACAGCAGCTGCGATACGAGATGCTGGCTCGCCGGCTGCACTGCGGCGACGAAGTGATGCGCGATCAACATCATCGCCCATTATTAAAGTAGCCGATGCCCCAGCCTCTGCCTCTGTATCTGAAGCCACATCAAGCAAGACGGAAACAAAGTCTCGCTTTGCCAAACAGCTGCAGGAAAAGGAACACAAGTTGGACAAGCAAAAGCCAAAGACAGCAATGTCCACCGCTACCAAGGAATCTCCTAGAGCGACTGTTGTGCCTGCACCGAAGCGCATTTCCTCATCGCCAGAGGACACTCCAAGCAAGCCAGCTAAAAAGCAAAAAACCTTAATTGAGAAAACGATACAATACGTGCCATTTGATCAGCTGCTGCGTGGCGTTGTTTTGGTCATCAGTGGCATACAGGTTAGATTATTATTAAATATATATTTGTTATATATATTGATGGTAATATATATTCCTATATACAGAATCCAGGTCGTGCGGATTTGCGTTCAAAGGCCCTAGCGTTAGGCGCTAAATACAAAGCAGATTGGGAATCGGGCTGCACGCATCTGATGTAAACTAATATATCATCAAAAGCTAATTGATTGACTAACTGAATACTTGAATGATTGTGTGGTTGATTTACTGATCAAACGTGTGATTGACCAACTAATTGATTACTGACTAGTTTAAACTAGACTTTAAACTGATCAAGAATTCTTTATTTATTCCTGTCAGCTGTGCGTTTCGGAATACGCCCAAATACAATCAGGTGAGGGGCAAGGGAAAAATAGTGACTCGCAACTGGATCGAGAAGTGTTATGCGCTTAAAAAGTATTTGCCCTGGCGTCGCTATGCACTGGACACCAACGAAGTGGGTCAGCCCGAAAGTGATGAGGAGCTGTTCGATGAATCCCTGAAACCTATCGCAATGGACAAAGCTGATGCTGATGCTGCTGCTGATGTTGACAAGGATGTGCAGATGGTTGAAGCGGCAGTTGACACAAACATTGAGGACATGATGCAGCATGGACATTCTTCTGGCCCCGACACAGAAGATGAACTCGAACGAGTTGCTCAACGTAAGTTGTGAATATTGGAATCACTTGTTAAATTCTGTTAACTGGGAAACCTTCACCTTCAATTGACAGAGAATAAATTGAAGAAAATGTGTAACACTAAGCAAAGCAGCAGCAAAGAACATATCTTTACCGACTCAAACAAGAACAAAATCGTTGAAAACGATTCGAAATCTTCGGACATTTATGAAGTTAGCACTGATGAAGAGGATTATCTGCAGGACTTACAAAATGAGTTGCAGTAAAGTTAAAAGTGTAAACTGATTTTGAATTCTGTGTACTATGTTACTAACTTTAAATTATTACGTGTGATAGATAAGATATATGTATATACTCAAGAAATAATATTTTAATTTCGTACTCTCTTTTTAATACTTGCAAATGCGCGCCCAAAGAATGTTAAATGTTATGTCATTTACATGCGTTGGTCACTCTCAACTGTTAAACAGCAAACTGAAAACGACTTAAAAGTCCAAAGCAAAAAAGGGCATTGTAATATTACTACTCAGTAGTTTTGGTATTTTTTTTATATATCGATTAGTAATTGTTTACAATAGCGTGAGCATGTCCTTGTCGATATCGATATTTATGCAAGAAATTATATATTATCAATTCTGTTAAAGAATTTTAAAGCAAAAAGTACAAACGATTATTTGAGTGGAAAGTTTAATAATAATGTCAGTGTATTTTTTTTAATGCACTTTAAATTGCATAATTTTTTTTGAAATGCATGCACAAAATGCACTAAAAAATACCAATAACAAATATGGCTTAGAAATTCACAAACAGATTTTGATTAACATACGCTCTCCGCTCTAAACACAATTATCGTCTTCCTTGCCTGCGGGACCCCGATTATGCTCCCAAAGATACCATAAAGGACACACACACAAGCCACCACACATAGGATTGGCAGGAATTCGTTTTAATTTGTAATTTGTGCATTTGGTTACAGTTGTCACCTTAGACTTGGAACCGAATCCACACTGCGTATACGCGTTGTTTGTTTATATACGGTATTTGCTCAATATATTAATATAGATATATGTATATATTATGTATACATATATTTATGTATACACATATTTGTGTATATATATATTTATCACATAGATATGCACACAATTAAGTTAAACACCGATTGATTGATCAAGTCAAACAAAACTAGAAAAATTATATTTATTTGCGCTGCGTGTTGAAAAATCGATACACGATACACATCAAAATAAAGTGTTGATTGTTTTTGTTGTTTGTCTGTTGCAGGATGTGTGCCTAAGGATAACAACTGGAAAACAACTGTAGGCTGTGTGAGTAAAAGCTAAATGCTAAATTTCACAAAAAAATTGTATGTTGTTTTCTTTTTCAGTTAAAAATATTAAATAGAAAAGTACGAAAAAGGAGCAAAATTAAGAACAGTTGAAAATGGGCAACGAAACATCGCTGCCAATGGACATGTGCTCCAATTTCGATGCGGATGAGATCCGAAGGCTGGGCAAACGTTTTCGCAAACTCGATCTGGACAATTCGGGGGCATTGAGCATAGATGAGTTTATGTCGCTGCCGGAATTGCAGCAGAATCCATTGGTGCAGCGAGTCATCGATATATTCGATGCCGATGGCAATGGCGAAGTGGATTTCAAGGAATTCATCCAGGGTGTCTCACAGTTTAGCGTGCGGGGCGACAAGCTTTCAAAATTGCGATTCGCCTTCCGCATCTATGATATGGATAATGATGGTTACATCTCCAATGGCGAACTGTTCCAGGTGCTCAAAATGATGGTTGGCAACAATCTGAAGGATACGCAATTGCAACAAATTGTCGATAAGACCATCTGTTTTGCGGACAAGGATGAGGATGGCAAAATCTCATTCGATGAGTTCTGCTCTGTGGTCGGCAATACGGATATTCATAAGAAAATGGTTGTTGATGTTTAAATTAAAAGCGGCCAATAGATACACAAACACTATCGACTAACGGTATACCTACTAATGAATTTCAAAAATTTTTTTTTCATTACAAATTGATGTACCTATTTATGTATATGTATATTACATATGTGCTATACAAAAGTACACTCAGAATGAATCCATCAGTTGTTGTACGAAAATCAAGTGCAAACCATTGATAATAGCCAATCCAAGGTTAAAATTCCAAGACTAGAGTACGTTATTCGAGAATTTCAAGAATTTTTCTTTGTAATTCTGAATTTCTTAAATCTTAGTCTGTTTCGAGATTAGTTAATTACTTACTTTCGGTGCATTCTTAAAATATAAATCAGGAACTTGGCTATATTGAGATCGATATATTGATCAAATTTGAACTATTCAGGTTCTTAAATCCATATTGACATTTACATCAAATAAAACAAAATTGGCATAATTCAAGAATTTCAGTTCTTCAGCAAAGATCTAATATGCCGTCTTTGTTTTTCTTTTGTATAGGTACACAAATGCTTGTATGTGTGTTTCTGTCGATTTTACAATCAGTAATGATTTATACTTATTTAAGAATGATAGGAATTCACACCCGGCCGCACTTGAATTGAGAACAGCGTGTTTTGTTGTGAGTGTACGTGTATGTGTATGTAAGTATTTAAGTGCGTGCTAACTGGCACAACAACAACTAACACAATACAAATAACTAAAAAAAAAAAAAAACAAAAGACAAAACTTAAAAATAACAAAAAAATGAAAAAGAAGGCAAGGAAAACAAACTATGAACTCGAATTTTATACCAATTTCCAAATTGACCCATTCCTAAGAACGAGTACATTGAGCGTGTGAAATGAACATGTGGGAAACTGGTATGGGACTTAAGCACTTTTATCCCAACGCCTCCCCCTCTCAATCCTCATTTTCACTCTCAGTCTCACTCCCCCCCCCCCCCCCCAAAGTCTAATCTCTGTGTGTCTTATAACATCCCAAAAAGAAATGAAGCATCATTAAAGCTAGCTGCTAATCCAAAACGATGAATGTGTTTTGTGCCTGGCTCATTTCCGGATTTTAAACTGATTTTTACTATGCAGGGCAGTGCAAGGAGTTTTGATTATCGATAGCATTTATTGCATTTTTTTCTTTGTTTTCTTTTTATTAATTTTAGATATATTCTATTCAAGTTTATATTTGTAAACTAATTAAATGTTGTGTATTAAGTATGAATGTACAAAACAATTCCTTGAATATTGTTCAACTAAAATAAAACTGTAAACTGAAAATGAAAATGAAATTCTCTCAATCTCACTCCATCTTTTATCTGTTTTTTTTTCTTTTTGGCTAGTGAAATCGTTGTCGCGTGTGGAATGGTTCAATTATGGTCTAAGTACAACCACCTCACCACCTGCACCCATCCCCATTGGGACTCTAGTGGCAACATACATACACATCATTACTGTAATATATGTATACATATATATATGTCTATATATAAACATGCAAAGTAACTATTCGGGAACAGTTGCCGAACCTGAAACCGAATCCGATACCAAACTCATTTTCGCTTTCGTGGCCGAATCGAACTTTGGGTTCACCCCCTTTGGTCAACGATTAACTACTCACTTTGTAGGTCACCGATTTTATTTCTCACTCTCTGCGTGTGTGTCTGTGTGTGAATGTGTGTGTGTGTGTGTGTTAGAGATGTGTTCTTAGAATTTTCAAAACACGACAAAAGTTAGTTTTTCTTTAGATAGATAGACACATTGCCATTTATGAAGTTGTACATACAAAGCTGTCGACTCAACTCCATTTATCTTATCTTCTTGATCAGATCTTTTGTTGTTTTTGCAAATATTGAGATGGTTTTGCATTTGATTTATTCGTGAGTTTCGTGCTTGTGTTACTATTCTTTTTTGTTGTAATATCCAGCAAAGTTGTGGAGCACAATTAAAGCTCTTATGAACGTGTGCGTGCATGTATATGAGAGAATGCAGTCGGGTCGGGGAAATGGGTGTTTAACTGTCTATATATGTGTATATGTATATATATATGTACACATACATATATTTGATTAGGCTGAAGCCCCGACACCACCCACGTTACACATACATAATTATATATGTACATATATATACTATATAGTTATGGAATGCTTGGTATCAATAAATTATTATCTGGTGTCTGTCGCAGCGCTGCTGTTGAATTTAACTCGTAAATCATATGCGACTATAACATTTTTGTTGTGCTCCTGTGAAAATGACACAGTCCAGAAATAATGCTGGCCAACGTTTTCGGTTGGGTAGTCGACAAGGGCTGACCTTTTTCGTATATTAATTGGGATTGATTAATGTCCTCCAATTTTGGAATATTCGTAACCCGGTGCGCCTTGTCGATGCCACTGCTACTGCTCCCCTGCGCTTTCTGCCCTCGCCTTCTGGCCCCCAGCTTGAGCTGACTGACCTTCGCAGCTCCTCTTGACTTTCTATCTTGTTCGGTCATTAATCCTTGTGACTTGACTTGTGCTTAACTATTTATACTCGTAGTTTCGTCCACGTCAAGTCTAGCTCAACTGCTTTGCGCGAGCACATAATATATTTATTACTTAAGTCATATGTTTATCAAGTTGCAATTTGTTTGAGCTTCTACTACTTCAATTACTTAACAACTTGACAAGGCTTCAAATTGTGTTCGCCCAGTGATTCTTGCTTATGAGATCGAATTTGTAGGTTTCATAACAATTCCATTCGAAATGCTCAAAACAGTTCTGATTCTATGCTGATTATGTTTACATATGTACCTAGTGTGTTCTGTTGACTTATTGTTCGTTTTCTACCCCCAATTGTTTTCACTTGTAATTTGTAAAAACAAATGCAATCGAGCAATCGATTAACACTTGGGAACTTTAATTAACTTTTAGTCGCAGTAATATCCATGTGTATCAATCAAAATATGTGCGCAAATCCCAATCAGATTCTTTGCTCTTGATTGGGGCAATTAACATAGCTATGTTAACTGATTCCAATAATGTGTGTCTGTGTGTGTGCTGGGCGCTAAGGTTACGCTCATTGCTAAGTATTTTGATTGATGAGCTTCTCGCTTGCGCCCAAATCGCATCTCATTTGCATATTCAATTTGTCCCAAATCATTTTTACAGCGTACTTTTTGGCGTATTTAAGTGATTTATTATGTTTTGCATCTGGTGCTTGTTGGTTATACTTATATTTGAATAGAAATGTGTAATGCTTCGTCTTGAATCTCAAATAAAGAAAATAAACAACTGCATTATTTGATAGCACAATTGTATGGCCTAAAATGTATGCTATGTTTCTTTCTGCTTCTTCTTAATTATTTATATATCCCTTGCCAAGGGAATTATAATCAAATCGATATAGTCATGTAAGTGTCGCCCTCTGCTTCTATGCAAACTGATAGTGGTCTTTGAACTATCTTCATACAACTTCAAATATACCAATCATTTCCACAGAAGTCAGCTGAATTGTCGGAGTCGACCTGATCGATATACTATATATACATGTGTCTGTGTGTATATATAGGTGTGTCTGTGTGTATTGATGGGCTTATGTGTTTGTGTGTGGCTGGCTTAA
>JAWNLH010000885.1:18417500-18467500 GCA_035042485.1 Drosophila cyrtoloma
GCATTGGGGCATTGGCATTTTCACACACAGCACTATGCAAGGATGAGTTTGGGGAAATGCAAAGCGTTTGCCACAAAAACCACAAACACAATGTACAATTCCAAGCAATTCTTAGCCAAAAGCCAACCAACTAGAAAAAAATAAACCCAGTCGACATGACCACATCCCCATCCACATTCACCCCAGTAACTTGCTTTGCTGAAGTGCCTGGCAATCTGGACAAAAAGCTTTTCGTGTCAGCAACAGATCCTGGCCGTGTGTTTTGCTGGCTTAAGCTAGCTTATTACCAAAAACGATAACACACACACACACAAATTATACTATGGACTATGGTCTCGTACCATTGTTATTACATAGCAAACGATGGAGAACGTGCGTCGAGTACTCACTGTACAATCATTTTAATCAATACACGAAGCTTCATTTGCATAGTTCTTAAGTGATTTTCAACTTGATGTTGAGTTAAATGCTTGTTTAATCGACCATCGTTTTGTATTCACATCCAGTACAAATGCCGCCTTAGAATTTACATTCTTATTTCCATATCAATCAAGAAATAAATCCAGATTTATTCTGGAACGAATTAAAGAACTTTTCTCCGTGTGTCCCCCATTGAAATAAGTATTCTTAAAATGTTTGCGTATCAACTCTTTAAAATGGTATATGGATCTTTAATGATGCCAGAATATTTAAATATTTCAATTAAGAATGAGTAATTTGGGTTTGCCGTCTTTGCATGTAACACTTTTAGAAATTAATCCGTGTGGCGAATAGCTTATTTTCACATGCAGAATTGAAAACACTTTGGTAAATACGTAAATAAATATCTCAATTCATACATCAACACATGAAAACACATTTGATTTCCTTCTATTTATTGAGTTAATGGAACTATGTCTATCTAAACAAAATTTAGTGTTTGAGTTTGTGTTGCTTGAATTGTGCTTTTTAGCTATTATTTTTTTTTAATATCAATTATATTCCCATGTTCTTGATGAGCATTTTGTGTTTATACAATTAATCAAGATTCTGAATTTTATTTCGATTTTTTCGACATTCAAATAAATTTTTTTCCAACATGAGAAAGTCATGACTGATCAGAATTAAATATTGAACGCAAACTGAACATATTAACCAATTTGGTATAAATTTCCATTTCCACAAAATAATTTGATTGAGTTACTGAAAATTCGAATGTACAACTTAGATAAGTTGAACAGAATAATGCCCTGAGCAACATAGTCTGCGTCAAACGCGAACATATTTTTGTATTCGAATTGTACCTCTGTAAAATAGATTTCACGCAAAAAAATAAAAGTAAAAAAAAAATTATAAAATGGCAAATTCGGCCAAATGTTTGGCGAGCATTCGCTTTCATTTTCAACACATGCGAAAAGTACTCGAAAATAATTCCATTTTTATGCTCTCCTGCTCTCTGCTGTTCGGTGCCCAGTTGGAAATATATATTTAAATATATAAATATATGTATTTATATGTATGTATATATAAGTTAGCTCTCTCTCTCAACAGAATGCACTTGCATGCGTTGTATCTGAACTATGTCTGCGGTTCAGGAATTTGCCATAAATAGCACCCGGCAAGCTGTTTTTTAATGTGCAGCTAAAAAGTCTCTCCCATTCTCCCAGTTTCCCGGTTCTTTTGGCCATTGCTCCGTTTCTGTTTTTCAGTCTGCCGTGCTTCTGGGGAACTTTCGAAATATCTCCCAGAAACACGTACAATATATATTGCATGTGAGTGTCTTTATTGACAGTGGAGTTCATTTATATTCTCTGAATGGGCATTTTAAGTAGATAAGTATTTTTTATTTTTGGATTTTTATAGTTTGTAAAATCGGCAACATCAGAAAGAAGACTTAACGTGCAGTCAAACCTTTTTTACTTGAACTTTTCTGAGTTCAATTTTTAGCTAAACCTGTAGATTATTTTACAAATTTGAGTGTTAAGTTTCCTAGTTTATTCCAGATTTGAATTTGTTTTTAAAACAAAAATGTTTTGGGTTCTTATCAATTTTTGTTATTGTTTATTTGGTGCTTGCATTTTAAAAAGTTCTCCTATATTTATATAAGTCAAAATCTATGTGAAGAAATATTATTATGTAATGATGATAATTGTTGAATTGATTTGTAGTTATCTACTCTGAAGTCATCTTTGATGTTTCAATGAGCTCCTTGGTTAATGACCAGCAAATCGTAATCAATCATTCAATCCAATTAACCCCAACATCTCCTGTGTATCTCTGTCTCTCTCTCTCTCTCTGTCTCTCTCTCCCTCTCCTGTCCATCTCTGTCTTTGTGAATGTGTTCCACCATATGGCCAGACTCCTTGACCAGTCCTCACAATTGTAATCATCGAGCAGACAAACCTAACATTCCATAGTATGGATTTCAAAACTCATTACGATACACTGCGCCAGCAGCGGGGCATACTGACAGAGTCGTTGGCAAAGGGCTTCCCTTGTAATTAAATTCCATTCCAGGAAATTTTGTGCGACTGGCTGAAGAGCGTTAATATGAAAGTTTTCTAATCCGTTATACTCTGAGTTAATTAAATTACAACAAAAGCGAACAAAGTTTTGTTCGTCGGTGAAGTTGTAATAGTCGTTTCATGTTATTCGATTAATATTGCTTAAGTCTGCACCAAAATCCAATGCTATTTTTCAGGCCTTCAGCTTGTCAGAAAATATCTATACAATATCAATAGTATCTGTATCTATATGCTATCTATAATCTGGAATCAGTGCTATACCAGCAGGTAACATGTGGCATGTGTGGAATCTTCTTGTTTTCCTATGCGGTCTGTTGGGAATGAATAATATCGGTTTCGATTATTGAATCTTATAAAATTGTTGACATTTGGTTGCGTTTCTGTTTTCGGATCCAAATTTCAATCGATTAATTTTGATAAAATGTTCCGTTTCTGGGTTGTTTAGATTAAAACTGTCTCTGATAACAGGTGCAAAGATACGGAATGATTAAAATCGATTTCGTTTATTGAGTCTTCAAAAATTGTGGATTTCGGTTGAAATTCCGGTTCCTGTTGCGAATTTCAATCGGTATGACATTGTTTACATTAAAATTATTTCTGATCAGTGCCATATTATATATATATATTTGGCTTAAGAGCTAAGAAGAGTCGGGAAAAATTATCAAACATAGTGCTTTGATTCAAAGGTCTAGAAAATGTCCACACGTTTTATAGTACTGATATACTTGAGTGCAATCTAAATATATTCAACTGCCTTCAATGCTAAGTCATAAATATTTATTTAATTAAAATCCGTTTTATCCAAATATAACTCTATGGCTCGTTTATGTTAATGTTAATTGCAATCGTAAACGTTAACGTTAACGTTAACGTTAACGTTAACTTTTATGTAAATGGTAATGGAAATACGCAACGTTTGACTATCGATTAGACAAATACTATTTATTAATAATATTGATTTATTTGGGCCTTACGCTTATAGTCAGTGCGTTAATTGATTTGTCCATTTGATTATTGCACGCGCACAGAAAAACAACAAAAATAAAAGCAAAACGGAAAAATTTCCGTTAACTTTTCATAAGGCAATTTTGCTAAGTTACTGAATTGTGAGTGTGTGTTTGTGTGTGTGTGTGTGTGTGGGTCTGTGTGGGGTGGGATCTGCCATTTGACGTATCGTATATGTATATGTATATGTATATATATGAAACATCTGCTGATTTTTAGCCATTGATTGATTTTCTGTGTCGCTGCATCTACTTAAAAATATATGTCTTTCCATATATCTACAAACATTTATTTACCTACATTTTTGCTGTACGTGTGTGTATATAGGTGTGTGTGCCAGTCTGTCTGAATGTCTTAATGTCTGTCGGTGTGTGTGTGTGCGTATAGAAATATAAAATATTTATACAGTTCGCGTAGTCAATTTACATCCGTGTCCATCAGCGTCGTCTTATCAATGTCAAGCCAATGAACCCAAATCTATATTGCCAGACTTCAGGCATTTTATTCAATATATGCTCCTTATGGGCGTGTGTGTGTGTGTGTGTGTGTGTGTGTGTGTGTGTACATGTGTGCTACCCTTTTAAGTCAGTCAACTGTGTGTAAGAGAGGTGAGGGTATGCTAGATTCGGGTTGCTTCTGCTTGTCTTTATGCACACCATATTGTGCCAAGAATTTTACGAATGTATAAGATATTCCAAGCACGACTTGCACATACTCAGCACGCTGAACTGTCTTCAATCTACAAGAGTTAGAAAATCTGTTGAATAATATGCCACCTATATAAACATTTGGCATAGAAAACGTTTGAGACAGCTTTGCAAATCTCTCTAAAAATTGTGAACATTTATGAAACAGAACTTTTCGAGATATCAGTTTTCCGTGGTGAAATATTAATGCTTTCTTGGGGACTAATTTTGTATGGTGTTTTTGTTTTTATTTTTTTGGAACATCTATTAGGATATGCTAGCAAATTGTATTTAGCATTATAAGTTAGCAAAAGTATGCAGATAAGCTAGCAAATGCATAATGATTTTGATTCAAATATTGATTTTGATTTGAACATTTCCCAAATAGATAGGTAGATACACATATCTCTAGACAAAATAATTTGTAACGCTCGCAAATATATTTCTAATGATAAAATAGGGCATCAATAAGTAGAATGCTGCTTTATTTATTTATTTTTTATTTTTTTGTATATGTTAAGTATTTACTCATTCAATTAGAAAGCAAATGGGAAAATCGTTTATGACTCAGTGCAGACAGTCGCACATTAAGTTAAGTATATACCCATTTCAGCATTCCCGTTCCCACGCCCTGTTTCACATCTTCCATTGCACAATAAAATATCTTTATTGTGCATGTGTTATTGTTCGCTAGATATTCTCTATAAAGAAGATGGGATGAAGCGGGATGGGCAATCCTTGGCACTTGACAAATATATATACCAAAATTAAATGGGCATTGAGGTACTTAAATATGTACACTTATATATATATATATGCGCACATATTCTATATACTCATCTGCGTACTTAGTTGAAGATATATATCTCGACAGTTGTCACGATTAGACAATGTCAAAATGTCTGTCTAAACATTTCTTTACCACTATGTGCCATGTCATTTCAATTTTCTGTTCGAATTTCCTTTGGAATGGGAACTCAAGTAAATTACTTTGGCACAACCTTTTGTGTGTTGTCTGTCTGTGTGTGTGTATGTGTGTGTGTATGTGTGTGTGTGTGTGTGTGTGTGTGTGTGTGTGTGTGTGTGTGTTTGTATAGTACTATATTATAAAAGTATTATATGTAGATGAATGCGTTGCTCTTTTGGGTTTGAAGGGCAGTTCTAAGTAGCATTTCCCGTTGATGCTTTCATTAACTTGGCATCAATTGCCCCGGCGTCCCCCTTCCCGTCCTCCCCAAAATAACCAACAACCAATCATCCGATCCGTTGAAATGTTCATTGTGCGCTTAGTTGTTGGATGATGGAGGCAGCAAGGGCAAGGACGGAGACTTGGACAACGACCCACATCGAAAATGTCAGTTTTGGCATTATTTTTGTGGGTGGGGGAGCTAGGGAGAATGTGGGCGGGGTAAGGCACATTTGCAATATCAGACATTGTTGCTTAGAAGGTGGTGGCTGTGCTGGAGAAACTTGGGTAACATTCTCATTTCGTAGCTCAGCTCAACTTTGAGCAAAGGTCAATCAAACAGATGCAAAATAATGCTACCTTCATCATCAACTCACATTCGACATTCGCTCACAACAAACAACAAAGTTTCGTTCTCTGACCACTTGCAAAATAGCTTTCTGGAATATTGAAGTTGATATCTCTGCTTCAGTTCAGTACATTTGGATTAAGCCTGTGAGCATTGGTGCTCAACACGCAAGATGTTAACCTTTAGATTACACAATATATATGCATATATATATATATATATATATATTGAATTTGTAGGCAAAAGTGCCGAAAGCTAATCTTGTTAGAGAAAACTATAGGAGAAACTTTCCTTGTTCGACTGTTCTCGCAGCAAATGTTGTTATCTACATTAGTTAACTATTTGAATTAATTGAGATGTTTGGGAAATTGATACTTTCATTTTGTTCGAAACAAAAACTATTAGTGAAACTTTCGTTGTTCAGCAGTTCGTAAAGTTAATATACTTTACTCCTAAAGCGAATTAAAGCCCTGCGTAGTGCAATCAATTTCATCAAAATTAAAAAATCACACTTAATTACAAAATTCATTTCATATTCCTTTTACTCAAGAATTATAGTATAAATTACATTTCTGTTAAAAAGTTAAGTATTTATTTATCATTCTGACAACGCGTCTCGCTTTGATTTGAACTTACTTGCTGTGCATTTTTACATTGTCCCGTTCCAAGACCCAAGTTGGTCTAGGACTACATTTGATAGAGATTTTGCTTCTGAGAAACACACCTTTGATGCTTTCTTCATGCTTTTGACGCCTTCTTGTGGTTGCGTCTGTCATCAGCGCCAGAGTCAAAATAGGGCTCTTACCGTTGGCGTTAGGTAACTGGCATATAAAAGGCATTTGGCCGTAACTTATCCATTCGTTATAGCCCGTCTTTTCAAATGTGCTAACAGTCGCTTGACGAATGCAACGAGGTCGGGCCAAAATGTATGCGAATTTACTTTTGTTAACTCGGGGATAAAACTGTGGCCTGGCTTTAGCCAACTTAACGATTTGCTTTGCACAATAATGAATTTATGTATATACGTCGTATATACATATACATATATATATATATATATATATATATATATATATATAGGGGTCAGTTCTTGGCCAGGCAACAAGGCATTGCACAGAGCTTTTGGCCAGGACACAGGACGCAGGACGAAGCTCTCGGTCCCTGATTTTGAGTTGTGCAATAAATTTTTATCTCAACATGCGAACCTCGTCGGATTGAGGACGAACGGTAAGGACTTGGGGCACGGGGCCTATGGCATAGAGATTTGGGACTGAGAACGTGTCGGTTACGATGGTTCTAGAATGGCCACGCCATTGCCGGCACATCAGCAGCAATGGAAGGCGTACACAGTGAGAAACACATCGTATCAAATAGTTTGGACAATATTCCTGATACTTTTTCACTCAATATCTATATTTTGAGAGCAAGAAAGAACTTTTTACTTGTTTAAAGAATTTGACAAATGTTTAGGCATGTCTTTGCTATAAACTGAGTGTAGAATACTTGGTTTAAATCAGTTACCATTTTCATTCAAGCTTTTTCACTGTGCAGCTGAGCAGGGTTAGGAGGGTGGATCGTGGAAGCGTTGTGGGGGAGGGGGCAGCTATAGGGGCAGTAGGAGGCGTTGTCCGGAATTGTGGCCAGGCCATTAAACAACGCTGTCAGGTTTGAATGGGCAAACCTGAAGCGGCCATTACACAATAGAATTTTTGTTTTTCCTGCTTGTTTCTGTTCGTTTTTTCGTTTTTTCGTTATTTTCATTTTATTTTTTGTTTTTTTGATCTTTTTTTGTTGTTGTTGTTGTTGTTGCTGTTACTTTTGTTGTACTGTAGCCAGTTTCCTCTGTTTCGGACAAGAGCCGGTGCGTTGTCCTGTGGTCGCCGTTGTTGTCGCCGTTGTTGTTTTATTGTTATTGGCCGTGTGCTATGGGCAATGTTTTAACGCCGAGCTGAGCTGAATGACATCTGGGTCACCTGGCCAACTGGCACATAACTTATTCCATACAGTGAGAGCACCAAACTAGTGAGTGTCACAACTATACCACTGTATATGGAACAGGGCCATGCTATGTCGCAAGACATTCACATATCACCCATCGAGGAGGAGGTTAACCCCACTGTTTCACATGCCCTGCACAATTGACCATTGTTCGAATTTGTCACGCTTTTAAAACAATTAAGTGAGTTTCCCACTTTTAAAATTATATCACGGCTACGAATCTGAAAGCAGGTTATGATGATGTCCTGCACCTCAATCGAAACCCCTTCCACTATCCTTATATTAATGGCGCATTCGTTTTTTGCACGATAATCAAATGTAGAAATGAATGCAAGACAGAACCAACTAAATACCCTTTAAGTGAATTCATCTCAATAAATACTGGGTGTCCAAATAAAGAAATTAAGTACGATGACAAATTTGTTGACCAAAAGTCATATCAAAAGTGACCAAAAATTGTAGAGATAAAAAGCTCCCAAGTTTCTCGAAATCTCTATCTTTCAAGACCTTACACTTCGATAAGTTTAATAAAGCTAAAACAATTTCCCAGTTCGAGGCCATTTCGGTCATTAAGGTCATCTTCGCTTTTTTTTAGCATAAATTGTTTCAACATTTTTCAGGGCATCTTTGACCTTTCCCTTTTTACCCTAAGCAGCTTTATAATATATTAATCCGATTCAACAGACATGTAGATTACTATATATATCAAGTTTTATTATTCAACCATTTCAGAAATTTTGATTTCTTAAAAACTAACTTTAAAAATAAAATGCTGTATTTTTTTCTTGTTCATTTTTTAAAATATTTTTATGGATTTTACAAGAATTGTAAGTACTCAAAAAGAGTGCGGTTCATATTATGATGTAGCTATTTATCTTCAAGCATTATGATCAGGGTATTAAACTGGAACCGTTTACTGAAATTCATTTGCCTCACATTTTTTATGAATCAGCAACCGAAACTGATATTATTGTTAACCGTTCTCAAACTTTCACAAACCAATACAAAAACCGAATATGGTAAATAGTTTTGAAAGAAAATCATAATCCAGCTGAAACTTTGCACTTTACGCACCAAGACCGGAAACGGAAACTAAATTCGTTCAGCTTGACACCCTGGCTATAATAGGATTGCTACAAATTATATAATCATTAAAGTACCTCAACAGCGAGTTGATTCTTTATGAATAAAAAGTATATGTTAAGTAGCTGTATTGTCTGAGAAAATTACTGTTCTTATTAAATGTTGTGGCTTATGTGATTAATTGCACAATTGTTCAACTTTAGTCGACTCATCAAGGATTACATATGTGTGTGTGTGTGTGTGTGTGTGTTTCCTCGCAGCGCGTGACTGTGCCATCAAAATGAGAAGCAACGCCATTCATCAGCAACGGTTGCTTTGAATAATTGTTTTCAAATTGCGATTGGGGTTAGATTGAATTCATGTAAAAGGACACGTGAACTGCAACAATATGCAAATGCATTTGCACGTTGCAGGTGGCAGGTGGCAGGTCGCAGGTGGCTGGTCCGATAACTGCGGCCATATGTAGTATTAGTAGTAGTAAGTAGCTAGGCATGACTTTGCATATTGTACAATACGAATAGCATTTTCAACCCAATTGCTGGCAATGGATTGTCTGGCAACTGGGGACTGGACTTAGACATGGCTTTGGGGACTGGGATATGGGATGTGGTACGTGGTACGTGGAACGTGGCACGTGGTGGACTGGGTATCGACTATTTTAAGTGGCACGCTCGACATGCTAACGGATACCGGATAGGTGGATAGTTGAATAGGATTGCTAGATTGTTGTTAGAGGTTATTTTTGGGTTTGGGTTTGGTTGGTTCTATTTTTCCGACATTTCACATTTCGTGTCGCTAATGTCCCCAGACTCATGTCCTTTGTCATTGTTATTGTAATTGTGTTACTGTTACTGTTCTCGTTACCGCTACTGTGACCGTTACCGTTACCGTTAGCGTTAGCGTTAACAATACTGCCAGTCCCGGCACAATGCCACAAAGCAGCAATAATAACAGCCATACCTAATGAAAAAGCTCTACTTAGTTGAGAGTGACCGAATGGATTCATACCCTGTACGTAATCCAGGAAAGTACAACAAAAGTCTCTTGTATATGCTTAAGGCAATCGATATATTGATCGGCTATCGAAGTGCTCTCCAGCACTTTAACTTTCCAGTATAAAATATGCCCCTTGAGAGCAAGCTTCTCGCATAATTGTCAATGCTCGATGCATATGTATAGATGGAGTTATTGATTTTCATTGTGAGATTTGAAAGTGGTGCCACATAAGTTTTTTGTGTCATCTACACCTGCGAAATACCCAAAAAACAAAGCGACACCCACCTGTCAATCGCCTCAATTTCAGCCACATTACATCACATCACACCACAACAGAACACAACAACCCACAACTCACACACATATTGGCCAACCAACCAATCAAGCCAACCCGTCATACCTATTGGGTCCAGTGTTGCCACAATTTGTAAATCAAAGAAATCCAAGCCGAACAGAAAATCGTTAATGCCAAAACAGCATTTAAAATTTCTAGAAAGATATGTAAAATATTATTACAAATCAGATTGGTAGTTATAGATGGGCTTAGCCGAATTTGATGGGATTCTAAAAACGGTTGTTGTTAAAAATTAATTTTACAAAAAATCACTACAGAACTATTTGCTATTATTTCAAGAGTAATTTTAATTTAAGAATAAATATTTTTTATTTCATATAATTAATTAATAATTCATATTTAAACATAACTTTTAGCTAAACTTTTGGCTATTATTAGATAGCCAAAATGACAACACTGTAGACCTCATATAAGAAAAATAGACATATAAATATATATAGTTATGCATATATATATATTTGCTTTACAAACACAGACACACACACACACACAGCTTAAGATCATGTGCGTGAGTTCATGTTTGTATTTCAATGTTTGCTATCCCGTTGGTGTGCGGTCATCAAGTTTTCCAGCACAGTAGGTTTACCGTTACAAACGTACTACCAAAAAAAAAACACACACACACGCACACGCACACAAACACTTGCACATATGTATACCTACATACCGTATGTATATATGTAAATATAACGGTATGCTTTCATACACGTGCTCCCTGCTAGAATCTATGTGTTTTTTCTTTTGCCGTTATCTTCAGTGCACTCCACTTCTGCTTCTTCTTCTTCTTCTTCGATATGTTGTAGTTTCTGAAAGCTTTTTGCTAGTGGAGAGCTTTTCAGTACACAAACAGCTTAGCGGTTTTAGCTTATTTTCTGGGGTCTTTCTTCCTTGGAGAATTTTAGCTCAGCTTCGTCTCTCTTGAATTGCACCCGTATAATCCTTGTGATTAAGGACCTAACACGCACATACCTAATGACAGTCAGCTTATATTTTCGGCAAAGCTTAAGATTTGATCCTTTACTTGGATTCGAATTAATTGAAAGTTAATTTGATTAAGATTGTTGTTGTTTTTTTGTTGTTTTTTTGTTGCAGATGTCAATTCAAAAGTTAAACGACAACACCAACTCGGGCTATGTTAGCTCCGAGGAGACGGACTCCCTGCTAGTATCGAATCCAACAAAGGGCGGACGCACCGCCCTGCTTCGCCAGGTGAAGAATAGCAGCAGCTCCGTCAACGGACCCACATCGAACAATATGGCTTCCACGTCCGGTGGCAAACCGACACTGATGCGTCAGGATCGAACTTCCACATATCTAACCAGTCCGCAACAGTCGCAGCATGCACGCATGGGATCCGAGGAGAGTATGCGTGGCATTGTTGTGACTCATATAGGTGGTGGTGGTGGCAATGGCAACGGACACGACGAGGATATTGAGCAGGGACTGCGTGCCGCAATAGTGCCTGATATTGAAGTACACGAAGAGGACCAAGAACTAACACAAAACACATCAACAACAACAACAACAACAATATCAGCTGGCAATGCAACGACCAAACAGCTCCAGCAACAACAACAAGAACAACAGCAACAGAAACCGACCATATCAATTATGAATTTAAGCTTAAAGCCACATGAACAAGGAACGGGAACGGGCACGGGAACAGCGACCGGTTCGAGTCATCCAAATTTGGGCACATCATCATATCAGAATTTATCATCGAGTATACCGCCAAGTGCACCAAGTCGATGTCGAGCCTGCCGCAATTGCAGTCGCCGGGCATCGACGACACCCATCTCGACGGGCGGTCAAATCGATCGTTCCGCATCGCGGGACAGTGTGAAAAGTGCCTTCCAACAGGGTAATTTGACCAGCTCGATGGCCATTTGCATATCAAATTCAGCCCTCCAACATCAGCAACAGCAGCAGCAGCAGTTGCAATTGCATCACCAGCAACAGTTGCACTCGCATCAGCAGCATCAACAGTTGCAACTGTATCATTATCAGCAACCGCAGGTGCCGCCAGTATTAATCACTTCATCGCCGACAAATGGGTCACGCATAATACGTCAAAGCTCACAGCCGGAGTCGAGCACCACGGCCATCTGCTGTGGATCGCATAGCTCGTGCGGACACTCGCACACCGTTCCGAATGTCTCCTTGAAGCAGCTCCGCGAAAGCACAACAGATGGCATTGCGGGCATTGCTGCCGATTCCCTACGGATCAATGGCGGCATGCGTCCATTCAAGCAGGTAAACGACAATCTATATATTCATATACATATATATCCATAACAATAATAATAAATAAACAAGTAAAAAAGGGACTTCAAGGTACAGTTCCTTATTTGGCACTCCGAAGTTCTAATACCCTTGCAGAACGGTTATTTTGATTGACAGCATTTTGTGCCTTTGGAAGTGGTCCGAAGTTGATAAGTTCTTGATCAAATGTTAAGAGTAGGATAACAAAAATAGTATATAAGTCAGGTGTTGAGTACCCATTTTAGAAAAAAATTAAAATATTAAATTCGATGTTTGTTTCTTAACATATTCAGAAATTATGGGCACATTGAGCTCAATGAGCTATTCACAACCTAAAACAATTAGCTCACAAAAAACTATATAAGCGTAAATCGATAATGAAATCACTTATTACTGATCCTATTGTGCCCATGATCGAAGATAGCATCAAAGACATTAACTTTCACATAAATAGAGACGGGCAACTGTATTAAGCAATATATTTGATGTGGTTCCAGATACATGTCATTCAATGCGCTGCACAACACACGAGAATATTATAATACCCTCTGCAAGGGTTTACTAAATGGCCAAAATGAAAATTGTGTCAAGGGCAATTTAGCTGCGTGTATGTGTGTGTGTGTGTACATAACCATAGCTAAATGTGTCTGTGCTATAATTTAACCTCAAAGTGTGTATATAACCCAATAATCGTGTTACTCCAATTAACTGTTCCTTTCTGTCTCGTACCTTCGCTATTTTAGCATTGTGTACATACATACTGTACACACTGTAAATAGAAATACCTAAATACCTTGATTCTATTAGAATGGAATACCGTCTAGCTTGCACTCGATGTTATATGTTTCCAGCAATCGAATTCCCCGTCCAATAATGAAAAAGACTTGATTACAGTTTGCTTTCAACAGAGCAATTACTTTTAATTGATTTCGGTTGAAATTAAATATGCTGTGATATTGATTGCCAACAATGGCGCTACTTTACAAAACAAGTTGGCAGCTCACAAAATAAAACCAAGCACTTGAGGAATTAACAGCATTTTCTTCTCCCCATTAAATCAATCTGTCTGGTCATGGGAAGTGTCCCATTTGTTTCGCTGCCTATTAGCCGGCAAATTGATGGTCCTATCTGAAATAGGCCAACACATCTTAAATAGCAATTTCCACTTAAGACTTGACAGCATTCCTTCTCCTCGGAAATCAGTCTGTTGTTTTGCTAGTTATTACTTAAAAACAAAACGAAACAATTGCTAATCGACACTTTGGCCCAATTGAGAGCTTATCTTTTGGCCAAGGCCTCCCACATCCCAATTCCCATTCCCATCCAACCTGTCAGTTGTAGTTAAGCCAACGAGATGATTTAAATTATTGTTTATTACTCTTGTTTGCTAGTGTTATAAATTTAATGAGTCGCATATGTATAGTGCATAAATAAATTATCAAAAGCCATGGTTTTTTAATCATAGTTTGACCCACATATTTTTACATTTAATATTGGAAACGCGATTCTGGCTCGATTCTCATGCTAAAATTAATCCCTTAAGTGCTTGTTAAAGCTTTTCACAAACATAATTTTTTCAAAAGTGATCCGATCGAAAACCAGGGCTTCTTAATCATAGTTTGACCTTTATATTAATGCTGCATTTAAAGTTGAATAAAGTGAAAACCTCAAAAAGTGCTTTTAGGGGCGGGTCCAAAGTTTCCTCGGCCATAACTTTGTCAAAAAATATCAGGGCTTCTTACTCATGCTTTGATTTCTAGATTAATACTACATTTAAAGCTGACAACGCTGTTCTGACTCGATTTCCATATTAAAATTGGAAAAAGGGCATGTTCAAAATTTTCCACACCCATCATTTTTTCAAAAGTAAGACGATTCTTAAAACCGTAAAACTGTTAATATAATATATTTGTATTCCACTATGTGATACAATTTATCTACTTAGTTATTATATAGCCATCAATATATATATATTTTTATGTATTTATATGTATTTGTATTTAACGAGTTTTAGTGTGCAATAATATTATACTATTTGTAGTTTTAAATGTCTAAACACCTGCCAATTTGTAGAATTAGTTTGTAAGTGCCACTAAGTTCTCCAAATAGCATTTTCAATTTTCCGTCAAGTTGACTTCCATGCATTAAGTACTTAGGTATTATAATAGACACTCAAGCATTTTCATCGTTTTGCTGCCGTTTTCATTTCTTTTTTTTTCACTTTCGGTCTCTTTTTGAATTGCTGTTGTTATTTTCTGTTTGTGTTTCTAATTTTTCACATTTTCACGCGCTTAAATCCAATTAGGAAAAATCAATATTGCTCATACGCGACGTTGCCTCAATAATATTAATTATAATATTTTCCATATTTTGCCGATCATAATTAAAACATTTTGTTTACGCCAGCAACAAATTTCGGGCGTGTTTCGAAGCGATGCGTAAGTGGGTGGCTGGGTGGTTGTGCGTTCGGTACAGTTGCTGAGTTGTTGGCATATTTATTTTGACAGGCGAATAACAGAGAAGACAGTAAATCAAATTCGGGCGGCCAATTCATGCGAAAATCACTCGTTATCCAAATTGAAAAAGCGTGCTCGGCCCCGAAAAACCCGCAATTGATTATTCATATAACATTTGAATTAGAAATTCGCTCAAACTGCCAATTCGTATTCATATCTCTTTCTTAATATATATATACATTTATTTTTGTATATTTATTCAACAAATTGAAAACACGCAGCGAAGTCATCAAAACTTGCTTGAATGCTGTCAGGCGCAGTGCTATTTAAATGTTTGAGAGCTTCCTAAATATAGAATTATAATTAGTATTGTAATTAATATCAATAAATTTTGACAGTGTCTGAACTTTCTATTTCCCATTTCTCTGTTTTGTTTCTGTTTCAGTTTGGTGTCTGTTTTTTTTTTGTTTTGTATTTCTTGTGTTTTGTTGTTGAGCGCCTTTCTCCACGGCTGGCTGTGACCTTAACATGATTGATGAACATTTTCACTCTTTGACATTTGATGTCGCGTTTTTGTCCCACATACAATTTTTGGTTTATGTATTTTTTGCCCTCACCCAGCTTTTTGGCTGTAGATAATCGACAATTTGTCCAGGAGCTGTAAAAGAAGAAATTAGCTTGTCTGACAAAAGCAAAAGCTTTCTCACATTGAAAACAAAAAGTTTTAAACCGACTGTGGTCGCTGGCGAATGATAAGGACGAATTGTTGCCATAGCCAAAATACTCCCTTCAAGTATGTGAGACATACCTCAATCAAAAAATGTAATTTACTTTTGAGCGACAATTCCATACATTTGGCTTGAGAGCTTAAAGCTTTCAGCTCTCAATTTGATATGTGGGGGGGGGGGAGAAAAAACAAAGCTTCTGGAAGCATGCACACATAAATTGTGTATGCAATTTAAAGAACTGGCAAACCATAAATAAATACTCAACTACTCAGCTACATAGCTATGGAGAAACATGCGTGTTGCTGCACACTATTTGCAATAGTTTGTTTGTTGAGCAGAAAGCTTTGGTATTTTGGTATTTTACGTGGACAGCCGTTAGTTGAAAGCTTTTTGTGCGCGAAAGCTTTCGTGGCGGCGATTTCGAAGTTTCACAATAGTTTCAAAAGGTTTCCTCAAAGCTCGGCCTCTCATTAATTATGCAACGCGTAAAGAAAACTTTTCATTCGACCCCACACACACACACACTCGCACACACTGGCACGCGTACAGAGTATTTCTGTGCGGTTGTGTCAACAAAACAAAAAAAAAAAAATGCAAGCACTCATCGATGTATTTTACTTATATTTTTGTTTGCCTAGTAATTCAGATTATTAAATTGCATCATTTCATATTCATTGTTTCCCCATTTTGCACTTTGTGCCAAGACACATTACATGAATTTAACATTGCCTACTTTTGCGCTTGCATTAAATCGTTGGAATATAATTTAAAAAAATTTGCTGATTGGCAAAACATTGCATTCGAGTATTAATTAAATAACTTTCCCGTCTGCTAAATGCAAACGATTGCATCTGATTTCTGAAATAAACTGACAAGTGAATAATACTGTGGATAACTTTGGGGGTGATGCATTTAAAAACGTTGTGTACTCATTATATTTGAAGTCTGTCAGCTGATGACAGATGACAAAATTTTGCAAATAAATTTTCGTGTAAATAATTTTCAAAATGGGATTAACTAATTTAACTAATTGTCATAATTATGGATTGACGATTAAGAATACTTTCTGTCAGGCAAGTGTAACAATAACAACAATATGATTGATTATTATTATAATTGCACGACAAAAAAGTTGTTTAAGCAAGAACTGCATTTTTTACGAACTTTGCCGATTTAGAAACCATTTTGAAATAAAGGCAGAACAAAATTTTTATTGACAGAAATGTTCTTGAATACCGCTATATACATATGATACATATTTGGATATGTATAAGCGATAAATAGTAAACCAAATTAAAGCAAAGCGCTTTAAGTGCGCGCAAAAGTATGCAATAAAATGTTTAAGTATATTAAAATGCAATTAATTGTTAACTTCAAACTTCAAACCATTTACCGGGGTGTCAAACTGAATCATATTTCCGATCTGTTCCGGTTCCGGTATGTAAAGTGTAAAGCTTTCGGTAAGGCTTATTTGAATTGAACTCACTTTATTTTTGTTGTATGTATATTTAAATGATTCTTAAAAATATGTTGAATTACGTTTCGGGTTCTGAATTTCAATCGGTAAAGTTTCGGTATCGGTTTCGATTTGACACCCTGCTATTTACTGATTCCACACAATAAGAATTCCATATTATTAACTAAGTCCTTCAATTGTACACTATAGTTATATAACCATATACCTAGCTATGTGTACATGTATATCCATGTATGTATTGTTATTGTTATTGATTCTAGTTATGCTTAGCGTATGTATATCCTTTACTATCCGTCTCAATGCCTACTTATGTAAATGCTTAACCTTTATAGTTATGTAAATGCGATAACTCTATTTGATCAAGTTAACCATGTACTAATCGCAATTCGCAATTCAATCATGATTTTCCTCAGGGCGTTCTTCTAATGCCACGCACATTGTCCGAAAGCCGAAAGTTACGACTTAGAAGGGCCTTCACAGAGGCCACTAACGAAACGCTTCAAAGCTCCAAAATGGTATTTAATCTAAATCTTATAAAAAAAACCCTCTCAACCCTCCCAAAACACAAAAAAAATACATTTTATGGCTATAATTTTCCCCTTTCAGCTTTGATTAGCAAAGTTAAAGCTTTATATGTATTGTGTACATACAAAAAAAAATACAAAACAAAAAATTGCAAAATCAAATATTAAAGTTTTATAGTTGAATTTTGATTCGAATACATTTACGTGGCACCATTTTCTTCCCAAATGCGAAATACAAAATTTGCCACATTTGAATGCGCCCGTTAACCATTATTTTGAGTAAATGCTCATACTTGCATTCGCATTCGTATTCATAGTCATACTCGTATTGTGCTTGCACACACAAATCAATCGTTCAATCAGTCAATCTTCGTTTAGTGCATCCGCCAGTTCATCAAGTTGTAGCTCTTCCAAACCTTAGATGGCAAATTCAAATACTTCTATGCTCCATCGAATGTCGCTTGTAGCTGAATGCCACTCATTCAATCAACATTCGCACGCTCATTCCACTGCACATTCACATTCACATTCACATAGTGGCTCGTTAGCTGCGTTATTGCATCGTGGATAATAGTGAATATTAGATGCTAAAGAGTATTATAGTTATAAGTGATTGCAAAGGTAAGCGTATAAAATATTTCATATTGCCACTTTAAGTGTATGTTGCCTGCCGTTACCGTTATGAATAAATACCATGCACTCGTTAGCCGTAGGATGCACCATATAAAACTGTTATATCACGTACTGTTATATCAGGTTTTTGATTATCTGAAATATATAAAAATGATTAAATATTTTCAATATTCTGTACTACCAGGATGTCACATCGAATTGATTTTGGTAAGGGTTAAGAATTGACTTCAACTTTTCTTTGGTATTCGATTCCGTTCTGGTAGCATATGGAGTAATCATATCGGTACCTGTAATTGGTTCTTAAAAAAAAATTGAATTTTGAAACTGTTTCTAAATTTCGCTTGCGGTTGAGGTTTGACAGTTTGAACACCAATTTTATGATGCACAGTGAAATCCAATTTTTGAAACTGCAATATTTGACCATTTTAAATATAGAATGCTACCCTTATGGGTTATATGTGTTATTTGACTTCAACTGTATATTTGCAATGAACATGATAATTTCATTATACAAATATTCGGTATATATTATATTATATATTTTATAACATATATATATAACATAGATCAAACTTATTATTATTTTATATGCCTGTTTCTTAAAATCATATATTGATAAATACATTTTATAATTTTTCTTAATATTGTTGAAAATTCAAACTAGGATTTTTTGGCTATTCACTCATATTTGATCAGAATAAAATGTTATCAAATGAATTGAGTATTTTAAAGTAGGCGTAACACTTTGATGTCTTTAATGAGACTATTAAGAACATTGTTCATCTTTCCAACTTCGGCACATATAAATTTGAATAAGCGCCTCAAAATATTGACTGATGGATTCAAAATATTTAGTTTTAAATAATTGTCAAATTTAAAGTGCCTTTCCCGAACTTTGTTTATTACTTATAAACTAATATTTGGTTTTTGTTGTTGTGCAAATTAAATTGCATTTTCTTAATATTGTAAATTTTCTGGAATTTATAGCTCTAAAATTAAGCTAAATCGTTTTGTGTAAAATGCAATAAATTTGGCTTATAGCCAATAATTGTTGAATAAGAATTTGTGTATGAATGTAAAATGGTACTCACAATTTGTATTGGGAATAATGCCATGTAGAACAAGGTTTTTTTTTTCGTTGTTGCTGTCATGTCTCATTTTTTGACAATGGGAGCAGGCGGTGAATTCAGTAAAATACCATGAGTCATGCTCATTGAACACAGGGCATCTTCAAGTTCATACAAACCTGTCAGCAGACAAATTGCCATTAAGTTTTGGCCCGGGTCCACTGCCAGCTATCAATACAGAGACAGAGAAAAAGACACATAGAAAGAGAGAGAGAGAGAGAGAGAGAGTCCGGCATGAAAATAATGAGCAGGAAGCGTTGAGTTGCGAGCATCGTTTCAATGACGTAGGCAATCAATTCTGTGTTCCATTGTGTTCAGCGTCCATCGCATTTATACACTGCGAAAAAAATGAAGCTAGTTGAGTCTATTATGTGCATTTTGAGTTTGCGTCAATCATTTTGAAGCAGTAGTGTAAATTGTTAAAGTTCCAGTAGAGGTCTTGAAATACTATATAAGCTTATACAATTGGTTTCTGTAACTGATTCTTAAAAATATGTTGAATTTGGATTCCGTTTCGAAACTTTACTCGGTGAAGTTGTAACAACCTGGTTGGAAGGATTTGTTTCTGGGTTCAAATCCCCTATTCTTATACCATTTCTGTCAACAGTCAATCAAGTTGAATAAACTTGAATGGGATTCTTTCCCAACAATTAAACTTAACTCGATCTGCTTTCCACATTCTTTTCCAATTCTTATTTCCTGATTCATTCACCTGCTTTTTGGCAGTCTTGAAACATCTCCATATATTTCCTAAATCAAGGACTTGATTACTTAGAGTAATATATTTTGTATTTACTTTATTTTTTTTTGTATTTTTATCTTCTTCCGGTTGAACTTGACATTATATTTCTATGAGTGTACACACTCTGGGGACACGGAGAGGGAGAGTGGATTGTGGGGAGGGCAGCATGTTGGCCAGAGCGGATATTTCTCTCAGCAATCGCTTCGGCTGCTGTTTCCATTCAATGCTCAGCAATCAGCAATCGGCAATCGGTAATCGGGAATGGCCTAATCCGCAATCGCGATCGGCGGCGCGTGCTGTGCGACTAACACAATTGGCGAGTGGAGGGAAAGAAAAGTGCAAGAAAATGGAAAAGGGAAGAGAAAAACTGAAAATTGAATTATAAATATAAAGATTTTCGACTGGGCAAGATCATTGTGTGCGCGACCAGTGGCACCAGGTCTCAACCAAAGAACACACATGGTCAACAAATCCATGCTGGCCAATGCGAATTGAAAAGTCGGCAAGCTTTTCGAGCCACAAAAACAAAAAAAAAAACTAATTGAAAAACGGCCCCGCTTTTCCGTTGACCATCTGCAATTGTTTTTACCGTTCACGCGTGCGTGTGTGTGTGTGTGTGTGTGTGTATTTTTTTTCTCTTTTTGTTTACATTTTGGACAATTACGCAGGAAAAATCGATTTGAATAGATTTCGGATTCGGGAAAATCAACAACAAAAATCAACATTAAAACGCTGAGAATTGCGGCTGCAAACGGTTGGCAAGAAAAGGCCAAGGAGAACACAAATATCTTGTGTTTTGTGTGCAGCAACAATGTGAACGGAAAAGTGCGCTGATCAATTGAATCAATTGAATCAATCACAAAAAATAGAAAAGAAAAAGGAAACAGTCTGTTTTTTGTCGTAATTGTTTTGATTTATTTTGAGTGAGTGTGTGTGTGTGTGGGTGTGTGCAATTGTTGTTTGTGGCATGTCGCCTGCCTCCTGCATGGAGAATCAATGCAAGGGCAGCCTCTACCCAAAGTGCCTGTGTCCTGGCACGGCTGCAACTGCTGCAACTGCTGCGAGTGCTGCGAGTGCAGTACCAGGCGCGTACCCAGCCGTGAACAACATTGCAACAATGCCAACAACGTCATCAGCGGCACAGCTGCCACCAGTTATGATGCGCACCAGCAGCGTTGGCGGCGGTAGCGCTGGCGCTGGTGGCGCCACAAATGCGTCACGGCGCACCTCCCTCTGGGTGGAGACACTTCGTCAGACCCGCAAACTTTCTTGTACCAACGACCGGCCCATATCGGTAAGTCGCACACAATGACAACAACAGCAACAACAGCAACAACAAGACCAACAGCAAACAACAACATATTTTGGGGCCAATCATTGCCATTGACAAATGGGCTTCAACTAACCGCACTAACCGACAACTAGCCATAACTATAACTATGACGTACTTACAACACACACACACTCACACATATGAATGGATAGATATATATGCGTTCATATATGTACATAAGCATATGACAGATCCAAGTTCTCAATTCTATGTCCACGTTCACGTTTCACATCCACATCAACATCCACATCAACATCATCCACATTCACGTAGCGTGCCCCGCATCGAGTCAACTGTAAAAATAAACAAACCGCGCCAGTTTCGCTTAGCTAGAGACTAGAGACTGCGGCAATACCAAGTTATTTTCATCCAGAGCATCTGCAGACAACAACAATAACAAAAGCACACAACATCGAAGAAATCAAAACAACAATAAAAATAAGTAAAAGCATCTATTTTAGGCACGCCGAAATTTTCTATACCCTTGCAGGCATCTGCTCGTAAATTCACTTATTAATTTCCAAAACTGACCGATTGTGGCCGTGTACGCTACATCTAATTTAGTGGCTATATAGTGGTCCGATCTAATCGATGCCGTACGTGTATATTTATATAGAAAACGTGTTTGTCTATCTGGATATATGTGCATTTATATTTGTATTTGTTGATTTTCGTGTTTGCTCTAAAACATTTTTCAATTACGTTGATGCTGCAAAAAGGAAGAAGAAATTAATAATCGTGATTGGCTATAACTACAAGTGAATCACGATCTTTTCTTATATAATCGGTAAGTAAGGAAATATAAATGCTTCAAGTGACAATATATGTCAAAACCGAATTTAGGTTTCTGTTTTGGTTAGTTACAATACCAGTTTTGTTTACTGGTTCTTAAACAATTTTGAAGTTCGTCTCCGATTCCAATTCAATCAGTTTCAATCGGTTAAATTCGGTTATCGCTTACGGTTTGGCAACCTGCTTTAGCCTTAAATATAGCTATAAATATATAAAAAGAATATAAGCGAACTCAAGAAATTTAGCAAAATCATAAGAAAATAAAGTGAACAAATAATAGACTTAACAGCTGGCAATTAAGTTAATTAACTTATTTTATTTAAATTAAAAATATTCTATTTACTCAAGTTAACTTAGCAAAGTGCTTAAGAAAGTGAAGAAGCCACATTTTTAAAAGATGCAAAACAAATGTGGGAAATTCGAACAGCCGCAAATACCATCACACACACATACACACACACACACACACACACACACACACACACACACACACACGCACACACACACATATGCACACACAAACACACACTCACACAGAAAGGGGCAGAGAGGTGTGTGCAAATCAGAAGGCGACCCGGTCGAGATGATTGTATCTTTGGATTGGATTTGTATTTGTATTTGTATTTGTATCGAAAAACAAATGCCCATAAATACTCGATTTCCCTATAATATAACGTAACGTATTGCCTCTCCATTACTGCCTATCCGCCTGGCCCGTCACTCACCCCTGCCCGCTGCCATTCTGTGTCTTTGATATATTGTTTAGAGTGCTGCTGGCATATGACCTAATCGATTTGCCGCGAAGCCATCTCTATTAGCAATTGGGTATATATATGCTATTTGCCACATGTTGGCGATTCTCATTAAAACATTCGAAACAAGTACACAATAAGCAAAGTGTATACAATGTGTGAGAAATGAGAAAAACACAACTGAGCCGGAGATAGGGCTGCACAGAAAGAGATCTGGTCAGTAAGTCCTGACAAATCCCTTTGGTTAACTCAACTTGACTAATGAAATCCAACTCTAAGTTCTTTTCTTTTTTTTTCTTTCTATTTTCTTCGACTACATTTTGAGGTCAGGGTCAGTTAATGTTGGGCATGGGGCAGTAAGGGTTGGGGCGATGGGGTGATGGCGGTGGGCGTGTATGCCGTCTAGAGCTCGTCAATTACTTCAACATTTCCTGGGGGCAAAGGCAAACAAGTTATCGTCACCGTCTCATGAAAATCGATTTCGCTAGCCAAATAAAACGATAGCAACCAAAACTCCAAAAAAACAAGAAATAAAAAATAAAAAATAAATCTAATAAGAGAAAATGAAATAAAATTGTGTGTTAAACGGAGCGCGAATTCCCCGCTTGGCACTTTATTGTTTTCATAACAAACTGCATTACTCTTGGCATTTCCTCTGTGTGTGTGTGTGTGTGGGTGGGTGGGTGGGTTGGGTGTGCCCTTCTAGGTGTACTAGCACTTATCCCAAATCCGATTGTCAAAATGCCTAGCAGCAAGTCTTACAAAATAATGTGCATTTCATATTTTCTTTTTTTTTTCTTAACAAACCTTTCAAGCCGTCATTTTAACTAGCTTTTAGTTAGTTGTCAGAGAGAAACGTTTGCAATATGAATTTGTGCCTTTTTGATATCGTTGAGTGTGCAGAAATAGGTAAAATTAAAATATGACCCTTGACAGAAGTAGACGTCAAGGAATTTAAATGTATGATAAAGTTGTGTATGCAACAGACGGAGGGAAGAATATCCGAAGTCAAAAATATGTATACTCTTCATCAGCATTAATGGTCGATGTCCTTTCGTCCGTTTGCCTGTCTTCAGCTAGGGATCCAGATTTTAAATTGAAGTTCTCGTATATCATACGTATTTCATGTATTTTTCGCATCGATTCAAATCGATTTGCACAATTTTTGAGATATATTTTTCAAATCTCTTTGAGATAAATCTTCAAATCTCGTATACCTTGCGCAGATTAACTATATGTCATTTTATCTATAAGTTGTTCCTCTTTTAAATATCTGAGACATGTGCAACTTAGGGCAAGACTTGGGAGCATTCGTACTTGTTACAAGGAACTGCTTGAAATTTGTACCCTATTCTTGTAGCTAAGGTCACATTGTTATAGCTGAATGCATTTTGTAAATGTACAAGTCATATTCATATCTATCTGACAGCTGTGCAAAACGCTTTTCGCATTGAACCGTTCTGGCAATTATCGCATTTAAAAGTATTCAGTTGTTGGAGACGCCTTAAGCGACCAACGCAAGTCTGCCAAAGTTAAAAAAATCCATGTGAATTTCAACAGAAATTCAGCTGTTAAGCTTTAATCTAAATACATTTAGCATGCAGTTATTTTAAAGTGTATTTTAAGAATACTTACATATTGTATACATATAAAAGAGATATATAAAAAAGAAACTCAAGCGAGAGCTCCTTTGTAGTTTGTTTACAAAGCAGAAGATGCACAGAAATAAGTCAAATCTTGAAAAGCCGATAGTTTTATACATAATACATATGTAGCCATGTATCGGGGGAAAAATGCATGTGCGCTATATATATATATATATATATATATATATGTTGATGGCGTCAACAAAGCTATTGAAAGTCATAAATAATATGGTATCTGAGCCGTTTAAGGATTTATTTTTTTCGCTGGATCTATTTTATTTTTGTTCATTTATTATTTATACGCTGACTCAATGAACTTTCAAGTTTGGAAAGTGCAGCGGTTGTGTGACATGATATATTGGCCGAGATGCAAGATAACTGATATCTGAAGTGCAATTTAGGTAACATTAATTAATGGACATGTTTAAGAAGCCTGCCCCTGCGCTTCACCTATCTCTTTGCGGCTGACTTCAGGTTTTTTTTTCTTTCATTTATCGAGGTTTAGTTGGCCGTTTGTCGAATTATGAATGCAAATAGGAATTGCGGTCGACGCGTGTGCAAAATAAATAAGCAACAACACCTTCAAATAGGCATTGCATGCCATATTTGTTGATGATAAATATTATATGGACGGTGCACGACAAGCGGCCACCAGAGGACATCGATGAAAGACTTGCCTGTGCGTGTGTGTGTGTGTGTGTGTGTGTGTGTGTGTGTGGGTGTTATATTTACACTTATTTCTCGCAATAGCGTTGTGTTCCATTGTAAAATATTTAAGTCGTTTGTGTTAAGGCAACGCATCGCAACGCGACGCCTTTCCAATTGCAATTCATATATAAATATATATGTGGCCATATGTCGATAGTAATTGTCATAGGGCTCCATGCATAATAAAGTTAAGTCCTTGGCGGACCGTACTTAAGCAGTCGTAGAGCAGGAGCAGTGGCAACAGCAGGTGCCGGAGCAGGGGCAGGAGCAAAAGCAGAAGCAGGAGCAGGAGCAGGAGCAGGAGCTGTAGGTGGAGAGTACTCCAAGTATTGACTAACGCGAGCAGGTGGCTTGAATTGCCAATAACTTATAGCCTTATAGCCAGCCAGGGTCCGGTTTGTGTGCGGCTCCGTATCCGTGACCGTGTTCAGGGTTCGTGGTGACGCTGCCCCCGATTCCCCCGCTTCCCCCCTAACCCGGCAAAATGCGTTTGTAAAAATAGTAAACGGAACTTGTGAAAATTTAATGATAATGGTCCTCGACAATGACTCAGTTGACGGGACCTCTCTATCGAATGCACATTTAAGTAGTTGTATGCCACATATAACTATATATATCGTTCGACTTGTACATTTATATATATATGTATCTATTATCCATTCGGGTGTTTATCAATAAACAATGACAATATTGTAGAGAAACGATTTGGAGTCGACCAACTGCTTCGTCCAATTGATTGCATTTGTTGGGCTCTTGAGATCATCTTCCACCATCCGCCCATGATTTATTTTATAGGTATTAATGCAATTTAGAAACCCATATCCATTGAATTAATGGCACATATTTCTTTTCAAAGAATTCTAATTAAATCGATCATCAGATGCTTGGATTTATTAAATTTTATTTGTGTTATTTGTTTTGCATTGTTTTGCTTTGCATTTGCTTATAGACAGATTCACATAAACCTGGCAGTTTTGCTTTCATAATTGAATTGATTTCAAATTGAATTAAGGCTGTTAAAATTAAGAGCCGAGTTTCAAATTTAGTAATCACTTTTCATTGAGTTTTTTCCATTTAAAATTGTCTACAATTTATTTTAAAAAATACTTTGGGCCACGTTGTATTGCATGTCTTTAAGATGTAGAAGTCTGGCTAATTTCATATAACCCTCTCCACTCCACTCCCACGGCTAACTAACTAACTGGCTTATAAAATAAATAAAATATGAAACTGTCAGTTGTCAACTAGTGCTACTCGAGGAATCGGGGCTTACAAATGGCTGACAAATGCATCAAGTTTTCATTTCAATGATTTATTCAAAATCTGGCATGACAACATTGTGACTATCCGATCCTTTGCTGTTGACATATGCATGTATTGGATTTGGATTTGGGTCGGCATCATGTGTGTGGTGTGTGGTGTGTGGTGTGTGTGTGTGTGTGTGGGTGTCCGTGTCCTTATGTCGCGTTCTGTGTCCCTTTTGACAATTTGTGCCCAGCAGCTCAACGACTTTGCTTAATGATAGGTAGCAAATTAAAGGATATGCCCAACACAGGAGTTGAGACTATTAAGGGCAGCTTAAGTACGGGTGACTGAGGAGCAGTTGTTAGTGGCGTGTTTGCAGGCGTCCTTTGTCCCTTCAGCTAATGTTTTTTTTTTTTTTTTTGCCCCTTTATATACCCTCTAGCCATACGAAATATTTGAAATGGTTAGCATCACGTTGAGCATATAAATGTGACAGGCAGCAAATATGTATCTTTGATCCCAAAACAGAAAAATCTTTACTTATTTTTATTCTGTTTTATGTTTAACTCAGCCAGATATTATCGATAAATATTGAACTTCCGATTAAATCATAAACTTAATAACTTGGACTAAGATATTTCCTGCCTATTTGCAGTGTTTCGAATTTCCAAGTCAATTCTCATAGTGCGTTAAAATAAAGTTAAATCAACTTAAATTAAGAATTGGGGCTTAAAGTTTTTGTTCAACTATTTTCTTAAGTACAAAAATACTTTTGGCAAGTTTGGCGTTCTTATCGAAACGAATTTCACTTGAAATGTGATGCACAAATTGTTAGCAATTCGATTGCATTTATATTTGAGGCAGTGTCTCCTAGTCTAGCACTTGTAGCCTGACTGTGCTTGTCTCCATGGATATCCATCAGCAGTTGTTGTTGCTAGGCAAATCCATTTGCAAGTTCATCATCATCAGCAGCAGCGCCCAGGATGCATTCCAAACGAGTTACACACGCAGACACCTACAGTCACACACACACACACACAGGCACATACATCAGCACTGGCAGTCACACGCAGTCTGCTCACATGTGTGAGTAACTAAAAAATATTGCTGAACAACGTGACTACGAAAAAAACAACAACAACAACAACGACAACAACAACGACAACGACAACAAGAGCGACAACAACAACGACAATTGCCGATGACAAAGCAAAACGCGCAGCAGCTCAACTTTTTTGGATTGAGTATGCGTATGTGTGAGTGTGCGTGTGTGTGCGTGTGCGTGTGTGTGAGTGTGTGTGCGAGTGTGGGTGGGTGTATGCATATGTGTGTGGGTGTGGTGAGCACTTGGCCCGGCAGCCAGCAAGGAGCCAAATGTCGGAGCCGGGCACCTTACGCAAATCGTCGGCTGCTTGCCAATGCGCAGGACGAACCGAAGGACACGGGTAACAGGGCGGCCAGGCACTTGAATGCAAAAAAAAGGACAAACAAAAAGAAAAACAAGATAAAAATGGCTCTAAAAAGATGTGATTTCCTGCTTACTTTGGTTATTGTTCGAAATTGATGCACAAAATGGCAATCGACTGGCGATTGAAAATTAAATGATGTTCACTTAAACCATATCTCATATGGTATATACAAATGCAAGCTTGACTCTTATCTATATATGTATATGTATATAGTATTTGCTGGATTTAGATGCGGCAACGGATTAACTTGTAAAGTTCAATTTTGATTTTCGTATCGCGTGCCAGACGCGAATTATGTTTAGATCAAGCTCAAAAGCTCAAAGTTCACTTTGAAGCAGCAGCAGAAGCGGCAAAAGAAGCAGAAGCAGAAGCGACAGCAGCAAAAAATGACAACAACAACAACAACAACAAAAACAACAACAATTATAAGGACAGGCACGCCAAAGTGCTATCAGGCGGCATTCTGGCTGCGCTCCTCGCTGAGTGTTGTTGTTGTTGTCGTTGTTGCTGTGACTACTCACTGCTTTTGTTGTTGCGAGTGTAAATGTACCCAGCTGCCAGTTGCCAGTTTCCATTTATTCACACACACACACACACACCCACACACACGCACGCATTTCGAAACGGACGATGAACAAAAAATAGAAAAAGAACAACTCAAAAAGCACAATGTGCAACAGAGATGGCTACAGCGTATAGCGAAAGGGCGCAAGAGCGAGCGAGTGCACGAACACGAGAGAGACACGCGCAGAGAGCGAGCCCTGAGAGAGAGAGAGAGAGAGACACACACAGAGAGAGAGGGAGAGAGAGAGAGAGATTGAGAGAGAGAGAGAGAGAGTGAGCGTGAGCACACACAACTCAAAAATGACAATCCCAATTCATAATTGTCAAAAATTAAAAAATAACAATAAATAAAAAAAGAAGTTAAAAAACAACAACGCAAACCGCACAAAACCAAATTACAGCATGGAAACAAAAAACAAAAGAAAAAAATGGCTAAATAACTCAATTCTTGCCAAAAAAAAAAAATGGGCAAGTTTCAGCTGACGGCGCCCACAAATCAAGTGAAAAATTGCAACAGAAGCCACAGCCAGCTGATGATGGGGGCAGAGCGAATGCCGAACCAGCTGTGCCTGAGCCTGCCTAACGGTACATCGAGAGTCGAGCGTCGCGCGTCGAGAGTCGTTCGACCTCGCCCCTAAACATTAACTTCGCCAAAAAAAAAAAAAGAAAATGAAAAATAGAGGAAAAAAAACAACAAAAGCGCGCTCACTTTCGTTTTAGCAGGACGTTCATCAAATGCGTCCCGGGTTATTGTGTCCCACTGTCGTCCCACTGTTCCACTGTCAGAGTCACAGCCAGAGCCAGAGTCAGAGTCAGAGTCGGTGTCGATGTCGGTGTCTCGTTTTCGCGTTGCGCTCGTATTGTGGTCGAGTTAATTCGAACTTGGTCCTCGTCGTCGTCGTCGTCGTCATCGTCGTCGCAGTCGCAGTCGCAGTCGACGTTGTCGTCGTCACTGGGCGTCCTCCACAAAAAAAAAAATAAATAAATGTTATATCCTCGTCGCTGGCAGTTGCCAGTTAAGATTCAGTCTGTATTGTGTTTACACCCATGACTGACGTAGCAAGCGCAGAGCTCCACTCAAATATAACACTTACTTAATATGTACTTACAATATAAAACAATAAAAATCCCAGAGAAGACTTCACGAACGCCATTCTCAACAGCATTGAGCAATTAACATTTCATTTAACTATCAAATAATAATAATAATTAAAATACAAAAAAATATTTGAAAACTATTAAAAATCCAAAAAAAAAAAGACTTCCAACATTTTCTTGACAAATTTTTTTTCGAGTGCGCGTGTGATTGTGTGTTTGTGCTTTGAGTGTATGCTGTGTGTGTTTGTTGTGTGTGCGTCTGAATGTTGTGTGTGTGTATGAGTGTGTGTGTGTGTGTGTTGTGTGTTGTGTGTAAAAAAAAGCAACAAATTAAAATTCGATTCGTAATACGTTTAAATTCAAATAGCAAATACCAAAAGTCGTAAGCAGAACAATAAAAATACAGAAAAGCAAACAACAACAAAAACAGCAAAAAGAAAAAAGAAAAAAAAGAAAACACTATGAAAGCCGAAACGATACGGCGGATGTACCAGAGCGATACCGCCTCAATGTCGTAAACAACAGCAAGAAACGTAAAAGGGCTCCTCCCCACATCCCCTCGTAAATACAAGCGACGCAACATCGAGGCATACACAAAAAAAGTACGATAACAATCCTAAGTCCGTATTCTCCATATACTAATACTATATATATATACTATATATATATGTATATATATATATATATATATATATATATATGTATATATATATATATACGTTACTCTAACGCTACTAACTCCTCCAAGTCACATTTGTCTTTCAATTACAACGCACACAGAATGTGCTTTATTTTTATTTGATTTTATTGCTTATCAACACTATTTACTTTCCTTTTACTTTTATACTATTCGGAATTGGGGATTGTTTGAATTGAAAGAATGGTACTGTAGAAACTGTAAAGTTTTTTATTACAAATCCACATCACATGCCAACTTTGAAACTATTCGTAGAAAGCCTTTCTAAATCGAGTACATTAAGAAATTCATGCGATTGTAGAAACTGCGCAAGAAACCATAAAATATGCCAAAGAGAACTAAAGGAACTGAGCAAATGCAGTTTCCATCCAATCAAGAGAACATTGACAAAATATGGTAAAAATTAATTAAATAAAATTGCATTTGAAGCACATAACAAACTTTAAAAGTGGAATGAAAATGAAAAAGCAAAATAAAAATTCAAAATATATCTAAAACACTGGCTTAAAAGTATTTAAGAATAAAACAAGCACAAAACAAGCACATGATGATAAACATATTTAAATTTAAAAAATCGTAGGAAAAGTAGAGGCCTTTCAAGAATTTATATTAAACTTCTAAAGTAAAATCCTGAAACAGAATATTAAAAGTAACTAAATTGGAAATCTAATAGGAATGAAAGATACTTTGAACAGAGTTAAGAAATACAAAGGCTAACTAACTGACTAACTAAACAATGGTACAAGTAACTAAAGGGATCATAAGTAATTTGAGATGATATGATATATTGAACCAACTAAAAGTAAAAGGCATGATAAGCACAAGAAGACTAAGACTAAGACTAAATATGCAAAGTAAAACAGGTTGTTGCAATTTGATCAAGTCGGAGTTGCTTTTGATTTGATTTTCAACTCAAATCGCAGATTCTCAGTACCAGTTTTTCAATTTCAGCTTGTTTTTTAATTCTTGTTTTCGTAAGTATTCTTTTTTCTTTGTATTTCGGGCTAACCGGCTGTCAGGCGTTTGCGTAAAAATGCTTCATCAAGCCGGTTACAGTGGCAGTTGCCAGTTTCCGGCTTGCTGATTGACATTTCCGCTATGTTGCGTGGGGTTTGCTGCCGCTGGGTGTGAGAATAGGGGGGAGGGGGGAAACAATTCTTGGAAGCGACTTGCTTTGCTTGTCACATGTTCGTTGTTTTTTTTGTGGTCGCAGCCGGCTGATTGTTGCTGTTGTTATTGTTGTTGCTGTTGCTGCTGTTTCTGCTATTGCTGTTGCAAACACATAACTTTGCTACAGCTTCTCACAACAGCTTATGCAATTGTAGCTAGCGCACGGACGGCACAAACAGCGACAGACTAATACACTGACTTGCAAGCCTTCCCCTCCACCCACCCACATTGTGGTGTGTGTGTTCGTCCTGTGCGAAACGTTATATAAGTTCTTAACTTGTACGTATGTATGCATGATAGATAACAACAGCTGAACAAGTGAACAACTGTTCAACTCTGTATATGTTTGTGTGCTTGGGGTGGCGGTGCGGAAGCAACGCGAAAAGTTTACCACACAAATTCAATAACAAAATACAAAAAAAAAATAAAACAATACAAAAAGAGAGGAAAACGGCAGTGAGTGAAAATTGTGGCAGCTCACAGTGCGTATACGTATGCGTTACGTTCAAAATTCACGTTGCGTATACGTCACGTTGCCTGGCTTCCACATACATGTATATGTTATATGTGCTGTTGCAGTGCATAATCAAATTAGTTATGAAATGTTTCATTTTTGATAACGAGACCCACGCAACGTAGCATTTTGAATATAATTCCATAATTTATGCAGTAAAATCAGCCGTTTTGGTTATATTCCTTATTGCTTTCATTTTTTGGGTACATTCCGATCACACTTGAGAGAGACTGTGCATGCATAGTTTATGGTTATTTCTATTATTTTGTTACCTTTCTTATATATACATATATATTTTGCAAATATTTCGTTTCTTGGAGCAGTATATTTCAGTTGAAGCATGCAAATACTTAATACCTAACACATTTTATATTTGTTTCATGTGATTGCAGTCGCAATAGTTCAAGTTGTATACTCTGTAAGTCAAATAGAAATTAGAGACAATATTCTTGTCTTCATAACTCGGTTTTTTTTGTAATGTTAGTTCGCATCCAAACCGACTTTTGAGTATCATTTCAAAATGAATAGAAGATATTTTGAGAAGCCGAATCGGACATCAAACACAAGAATCCTGAATTTCAAAAAGAAATTAGGCAACTGGTTTTTTATATTAAATTGTTTCCAAATATTTTTGATCTTTTCAACTTAAATTGATTTAATATTTAAAGCAGTCATGCTTTCAAACAAATTATTACCACTCTATCATCATCACTTCAGTCAGGTTGAAGCTTAACGCATACATTTAAAAAGTCAGATTCAAAATCATATCGTAAATTATTTCATTGCTTAAGTCTATTGATTTCGCACAATTTTATGCACGAAAAAGTTTTAGTGTTTCTCTTTTGTTTTGAATTGATAAACATTTTATTGTTTTGTTGATAGAAATTAAGTTATTTTCGTTGAGAAATGTGTACAACAAATTTGAAAAACATTTGAAATAAGAATATATATTTTTTCCACAGCATAAGACACCTCATATATATTTTTATCATAATCGAACTAAATTCTTTTAGGCATAATTAAATCGTAATATTGCTTGAATAAACAATAAAGCCAAGTCATTAATTATTTTTCGTGCTGAAATGTTCATATAATTATACCATAAATGTCAACAACAATTTCAATAATATCACGTCAGCTCTAACACTTCTTCTCCTTCTCTTTGTGAAAACCTCTCTGTTCTACTTTGGCCTAAGTATATTTTTCAGAGTTAGATATATATAAAGAAAAAACTTGTACATATAGTACAAGAAACACTTGGCAACAGTTTTTTTTTTGTCTCGCCCGTCGCCCAGTTGACATTAAGAACAATGCCTTATTATAAGCAATTATAATGATGTTGTTGCATTGTTGGACATTGGCATGCTATCAATGTTAACTGTAATCAATCATGGCTGACACCAAAACTTGGCAATCCGATATTAACACAAAAGAAAACTCTGACCTCAACTAGAAAACTTGAATTCAAGAATATACCAATCAAAAATAAGTAATGTTAAATAAGAAAATACGATTTCAACCCGTATTTGAAATGTGAAATGTATTTAAAATGCTTAAAGTTGATCGATTAAATTTTGAAGAAAGTCAAATGGTCTAGAATAGATTACTCTCTTGGGCATTTTTCCAATGTCAGGAATTTTCCCGAGTCAGGAATCAATTGCCGTCAGACGTCAACTGGAAACTCGTAGTGGTTCAACTGCACAGGTGAATTGTAGAAAGCCACTAAAAGGCAACTGCTGTTGCTGTCATTTTGTTTTATGCACCAGTCTAAAGACTGAGAGAGAAATATTGTCGGACTCAATTACACACACAAAAACACAAGTCGTGCTCGTTTTCTCCTTAAGCGGCAAACATTTTTTAGGATGTTTCTCGTTTCTGTATTTTTTATTTTGGTTTTGGCAAAATACATCACGTTTCCCCAGTTTTTACGTTGATGACTACGTGACGTTCTTTCGAGCGAGCGAGAAAACAACAGGGATAGAGAGAGAGAGGGAGAGAGAGAGAGAATGAGAGAGAGAGAGAGGAGTGCAAACTACTCATCTGCTTTTGTGCTGCATTCTTAAACGTTTTATTGTTCAAGATATGTGCTGTAAAAATTGCGATAAGTGGGGTTTTGGATTTCGCTTTCGCGAAGAGTCAAGTTCTCAGTTGTGACAGCGTAATCGAGCTTAACGCTTAGTTTGTCGAGTGCTTTTGCTCGGAAAATTGTTGACTGTAGTCTGAATGGCACTCGATGCCAAACCAGTTGTTGTAGTACACTTGCTGCAACAATTAAATATAGTTTTCTGAGGAGTCCACTCTTGATGGCAACACGAGCCCTGCCGCACAAACATAACTGATAGTTGTTATTGAAAACTGTAATCGGCTTGCTGCGTAATCCCGCCTAATGAGTGTGTATAGTGAATGAGTATATTCAATGTCAAGTTCCAGCACTCGAAGTAAACTTTGTTTGCTCAATCGGGTTCAGGACTATCAAAGAAGCTGTAAAAGCATCACTAAAGCGCTGATAAATAAAATCTCTAGTTATTTTTTTCTGTTTTCTTTAGAGATTTGCGCCTTATAAATGCGCCAACGAACTCACCGTTTTTACTTGTACACAAAAAAAAACCCAACTAAATTCAAAGAGATAAAGAGCCATGTTTTTTGTTTTTAAGACCACAACATTGCTCTCTTGCGCTCGATTTAAATGCGCATAAGTTTGAGCCTTTTGGTCAAACCACTACTTTGTATCGCACATCTTTTACCCAATCCAAAGCATAGATGGCGCCACTAGATTGTGCCCCTATTTGGGCCGTTTTGGGCCGAAAGCGTCTAATCTGCATACGCTTCGCTTACAACCGACTAAGCAAAATACATGGCGCACGTGTCCAACTATTCAACCAAGCACACACGCGCACATCCTTATACACACACACACACACACACATACACTCAGAGAGAGAGAGAGAGAGAGGCGAACCATTCGACAGCAGAGTCACGAGCTGTCTAAACGCTTTTTGATATTCTTTGGCCAAACAAGTTTTTACACACAGCGAGTGTGTTTTTGTTGCCATCGGTGTTGTGGTGCCTTTTATGTAAATAGAAATTCCCCCAAAAACAAAAAGAAAACGAAGTTGTGTTGTTGTTGGCCTTTGGTCGTTGTGCGTTGGTCGTTGGCTATATTACCGCACCCACCGACTTTTACGCACGTGGCCCTGACCGCATGTCCAATTGGGGGTCAGAAATTCCTGGGCTTCGTTGAGCTTGCTGTCCGATCGAAGGAACGTTTTAATTTTGAGACCCTCCATTCAAATGATTGTAATTGTAATTGAAACGAATTTGGCCACTCCGAACACCGTGCGAGCAATTGTACAGTTTATGAGGTGTATTGCCCCCTTTAAAGAAAAATAAAAATAAAAACCCTGCCCTCAATCATCATCAACGGCATTGGTTATTGGTAATACTCACACGACCTGTATGCGGTGCTTAATTTATTTCTCTCTTTTGTGGATAATTGAACAAAGTTAATCAAACCGCTTGTGGCAATTAGCACGCGCTTGTTAGCGGCTGCAGGGGTGGCATGGAGTGGACGTTGCACGTTTCTGCGTTGATAAGAAACAAAAGAACGAACAGAAAACAAGAAAAATAAAAACTAATTGTGAAAACACTTCAAGGCAAGGCCAATTGAGCCTCTGGGCCCATTGTTTATTAATTATTTGCTTAACTTAGTTGACCTATGACCAATACAGCCATCACCCATTCCAGATCCCCTTCAACCAGACAACCCCGACCATCCCCCACTTGCATATATATGTCATTAATGTTGTTTGCTTAATGGTCATGCCCTCGTGTGTGTGTGTGTGTGTGTGTGTGTATGTGTTTGTATGTTTTTGGGCTACAAATATTTGAGTTGCAAGTTTGCATGGAAATTATAATGAATTTATTCCTTGTACTCGTGCTCAACAACAAGCTGCAACAGTCAAAGCCCAAAAAAAAGCTAAACTTGAATAATCATCAAGCGGGAATAATTCATTTGACCTTCTTTGTTTAACAGTCCTACGCATATTAGACTAACTTCAAAACCGAGGGACTAGAAAATGTATTCACTTTCAATATTTGTATATATGTTGTATATTTACTCTAGAATAGAAAGTATTCGGTTTTAATCAGGGTGCCCAACCGAAACCGGTTTACCAATTGAAATTCGGAACTGGGACTACAAAATTCGAATTTTGTTTGTTTTAAAAACCAGCAATCTCAACCGATATTGTTAGTCTTTTCGAGATATGTATATATATATATTTCTTTGCACTTTACGAAAGGAAACCGAATACCGAAAAAATAATCAGATTACAATTATTTACACAACTTAAATCTAAATTTGTTGCCTTTTCTGGCTTTGGCTTTAATCAATGATGACAGTTAATCATTATTGTTAGCATGTTGATAATGATGGTGATGAGACCTAAATATGTCATTTGCTATAGCGTGCAAAGTCAATGACTGCATACCTGGACCACACATGCCGACCCTCAATTTGACATCGAAATGCTGCATTGGAATTGGAATTGCAACTAGGTTCAGTGGTTATAGTGGCTTCCGCGGTTCCACCACTTCTGCTGTTGATGGTGGCGCTGTCGCTTTCTTGGTTAGGGCTTGTTTGATTGGCAGCCCGAGCAGAAGTCATTGCAGCCCTGGCAAGTGGCACATGTCTCGGCTGGGGATGCTCGCTGGTAACGCCAGGGATAGGGGTTGTTTTCGTTTTTTTTTTTGATGGGGACGCCTTCACACCGCATAGCCCCTACAATCCGACAATGGGGTTAGTTTCATGTATATGTATTTGCATATGTATGTATTGATTTTCGATCATTACCAACGTGCATGTGTCATAAAGCAGCAGCAGCAGCAAAACCAAGAATTCACAATAACAACTACACAGGCCCACCCATTTGAATTATGTGGATTCACTTTATGGGGGCTGAGGTATTTCTCGTCATTGTCAAGTTATCATTATTTATTGAATGCGCCGCCTTGGCACGCTTCCAGCATAAGAAGAAAATGAAACCAATTCATGTTCATCAAGGAAACTGCAGATAGGAATAGTAATCATAATAATAATAACAACACCATAATACAAAGGTTAAAAGATAACAAGATAGGATAACCAAAAAAAAAAAAAAAGCGACGGTTTGTGAAACTGGTTTTCCACGTCTCTTAACTCAGGCTTCGATTCGATTTGTTTTAATACCATAAAATATGTGATTTTGGCAGAATCTTCTCACGGTTTCTCTACATGAAGGGTAAAGATGCCGGTAAAGGTTATGAATTGATTCAAATTCCGGTTCCGGTTTGGTACTATATGGATTAAAAGTATTCGTTCCTGTAACTGGGTCTTAAAATAAGTTTAATTCCGACCCTGAATATCAATCACTAAAGTTGTGTTTAGGGTTCCGTTTTGAAACAATGCTTTTAAAAATAATGATTTATTTCGCAACTCAGGGATCCGGGTTGGGTTCGGCCAACTCTTAAATGTTAAAAGGATCAAGTCCTTAGTAGTGGCAATATAATCAATTTTAATAAGCTGATCTACGCTTCTTATATTTAGCAGTTACTGTCAATCAATTGATAATCAACAAAATGTGTGCTCTAATTATTATATAATAACTAATATAATATTAATAACACTGCATATCATATATAGTTAAGGCGAATAGGTTGATGTCTAGAGCCATTTTCTGCCATTTAAGTCCAGGTTTATTTATTTACAAAGAATGACTCCTAAAAAAAAGTATTATAATAGTCAAAGCACAAACTATAATTGAAACAAAAATCGTAATTTCTTCTTTTCTTTGTTGAGGTAAATGCTAGATTTTTGTTGCATAGTGTAAACCTGCTAGCCAATAAGAGCGAAAAACGACTTAGACTTGAGAACCCTGCGGCAATGTATTCATTTTGTTGTATAACAAGAGCAACCACAAATACATGCGTCCCTACACTGACCGAATTGTCCACTGAGGGTGCACTAATTTACTAATTCAAAGTTTTCAACTCGGCTCCACACACACACACGTATATATATATATATAGAGCCCATTGGCTAACTAAAAAAATTCTTTATACGCCTAATTAAGCATCAACAAAGCGAACACTTCATTATGAATTTCCTCCACTCGAGCCCGAAAATAAAAGTGAAAGCTAAACCTCAACTAAACGTAAATTACGCTAAATTTATTAGGCAACACAAGCGAAAGTGAAAGTGGCAACAAAATCATGTGCACCACGCTGCGAGCCGGGGGCAGGGTCCACAAAAAAAACAACAAAAATAAAAACAACAAAAAAAAAAAGAAGAAAGAAAAAAGAAAGGCGCTCGAGCAGGAACCCGCACCCAAATCTAATCGCTGTCGTTAAAGCAATAGGCAGCAACTTCAACGCTAGCTCCAACTACAGCTTTGGCAACAACAACACCAACAACAGCAACAACAACAAAAACAACAACGGCAACAAAAACAACCACTGGACTCAAGTTCAGTCAGAGCTCCCGAAAAGCGTCTGTTTGGCTCGTTTTGCGTGTCAGACGCGTTTTGTATAGGAAACTCGATAATTTCCACCAATTTCCTTCGAGTACAACGCACACACGCACGTGTGTGTATGAATTTGTGTGTGCGTGTGTGTTTGTGGTTAGAGCTTATAATGTGTGATATGCGTGTCATGGGCGGCCTGCTCCGTCTGTCCGTCTGTCCGTCTCTCGCTCGACCCGTGCTCGTAAAAGGACTCACAATGAGTGTATGTTAATTTTTGGGTAGCTGAGAATGGAGGTGAGAATGGACGGAAAAGGGGCGTGGCCCCAATGCCAATGCGGCAACCCATAAGCCAAATGAGACATTTTCATTCACACACACATAAACACGTACAGAAGTATAGTTTCTATATATATATATATAAATACATACAGCTGCGGTCAAAATAATAGTAGTGCACCCATATGTTTTGGAAAATGTTAAAAATATATAATTCAAATATATTTTAAAAGTCATGCAATTTTTATTGGAACACAAGCAATAAATACTGAACGTAAGTAAAAATTAAAAGCGGAAAATGCTATACAATTATTACAAAAAAGAAAGAAATAAATTATAGACTTTAAATTGATCATAAAAATAAATCAAAACAGTATAAGTGGAAGCCTTCTCAGCTTTGCCTGCGAATAAATCATCCTTCTAAAAACTAGATATGTATGTGAAAAATACAAATATTTTAAATCATTCGCAGAATGCGTATCTGCATTTTTATTCATATTAAAGATTTTGAAGAGGTTTCGATGTTTAGCTTTGAAAGGATTGCATGATTGGATGAGACATATTTTTCAATTAAATGCTTTGAGAAGCAGCACTATTATTATTTTGACCGCAACTGTACATGCATGTTGGTGTATTTTCGGCGGTGTTAGTTGGAAATGGAAAAGCGTTTCTATTTTTGAGCAGGTGCCAAATGCTGATTGCCTGCCTGCCAGCCTGCCAGCCTGCCTGTCTTTTGGCTGCCTGTCTGGGTGCCTGTCTGCTGAGGGCTCAATTGCAGTGCTGCATGCACAATTTTTGTTTGAAATTTTGGCTAGCAAAATGACAGCAGCGATTAATCTTTAATCTTTATGAATGGCAGAGCATTCTCAATGCATTTTACCATTTTTCATTTAGTTGTAGCATCAGCAGACATTGCTTATGGCGAGGACACACAGTTAATGTTATTGCATTCAAAGGCTTATCGACTATTTTATTTAAGTACATAAAATGCCATTGGGGCAAGCTAACTAAATAGATAGCAAAAACACATCTGTATGTTGAATTTATGCTTTTTGCTGTAACATTAAACATTAGTTAAATGCACGCAGGAGGCATTTTCTCATTTATACACACTGGAGTGGAAACTAATATTATTTACTAAAGTGCAACTGCTACAAAATAATTAAGGACGTCTTGTGGTTGCCCCAAAAAGTATGCTTCATATTTATCGAATTCAAACTATGACACTGACTTGCCTCTCTCACGCCCCATTAAGTAGGCTACAGTTTCAAATTGATATTAATTCAACGAAATACGAAGGCCGCCAGGAATATAATGATGTCGAACAACTTATGTTAGCGCAAAACGGAATTGACAAGCTAAGCAATGTCATTGGAGGAAACGCATAATAACGTATTGTATAAATATATATGTGATGATATATTTATAGATAGTTTTCGGTTTGGAAAATATAGTCAACATTTTTGTTGATTGTTTTGCAGCGTTTGCGTTTCGTTACGCTTTTCAACTTAATTAAGAAATCCAATTAACATCATTGGCATTGGCTGTTCCAGAATATGCGCAATTTGTTTTGTTTTATGTTGGCCACACACACACACACACACACACACACACACGAACAGTAGCACATAGATAGCAACACGAATGTTTGTTGGTATTGGTTAGCTTTTGCCTTTTCTGCATATGTTGAGACTGTGGCAGGATCTGTGTCGCCGCTGCCGCCATTGATAACACGCCTCCCACTTTGTCATTGCGTGTGGCCCAATATGTATGTGTGTGTGTGTGTGTGTGTGTGTGTGTGTATGTGTGGAACACGCAACGCTCAAAACAATAACAACGATGACAAGCAACAAACTTAACAACAGCAGCAGAAACTGCCGCTGCTTTTCTTGTTTTCCCATTCAATTTCTCTGTTTGTTAGTGGGCGTGCCAACAACAGATAATCAACATAACGACACACACACACACACACACATACAACGCCACCTGATCAGCTTTATGCTTTGCCGCGAAAAGAACCCATTACGAATTCTATTCGTAATCTACACGAATCCATACCACAACTCATCTTACTTTTCCCATAAGCAATCGCAATTTGATGACCTTTTCCACGATATATAACAATTTGAAATATAAACATATAAATATATTTTATTTACCACTACTCAAATTGCATAGCCGATAAGAAAACATACACTTTACGAAGCGTCTGTCCAAACTAGAATAACTAGTAAAACCGATAAGAGACTAAAAAGAGAGAGAGAATAAAAAAGATGTAATAAGATATTGGCGCACAGCTTTTGTTGCTGACACTTTCGCGAAGACAATTTCGTGCTTGACTTAGAAGCTCCAAAATACAGCTCTGCACACAAGAATGAACTCCATTGTGTGTATACAGAATGCAAGGATCGATAAAGAGTAATGGGGTCATTCACTAGCTTGCTGCTGGGAACGCTATAGGTTGAGATTGCGAGAGCGGCAAATAATTAAGCAGTAGCAGCAGAACTACTGTCATTTTGTCTATTTAATGGTCAGAGTAAAAATTCAGAGGAGGGAACTGCTGATGTCCAATGTAATGCCAAAATTAATTGAAAAAAAAGCAACCATATTGGCGATGTCCTGCTCACTGAGTAAATTCGCAAGGACGAAGCGATGGTATACAACAAAATACGACTGCTATTGTTATTGGAAACTTTTTGCTTTCTTTTTCGCGGCAAGCAACTCTTTAATTTTCATAGCAGTTGATTGTTATCGATTGAGCATTTATTTCGTTTCAAATTTTGTGTCAACAATGAGCCACAAAAGCTATAAGAACAACAACAAGAACAACAACAAGAGCAACAACAAGAACAACAACAAGAACAACAGGCTAAGCCTGTCACAGCATTGAGCTTCGAGCTTTACTCTGCCATTTCTACTCAACTCAACTCAACTCAACTGAGCTTAACTCATCCGCATAGCCAAAGTCAAAGTTAAACTTTGCACAGCTTTACTTTCAGCTCGCTCTCTCTCTCTCTCTCTCGCTCTCTCTCTCTCTCTCTTGCTCTCTCTTGCTCTCTTGCTCGCTCGCTGTTATTAGCATAAACAGCAGCAGCAACAACAATGACAACAACAACCACAGCAGCCTACACATTAAAGCAAATCTACTTAACATTAAACCAATTCTATTTAGAAGTGCGAGGGGGGGAGGGAGTAGTTAGTACAGGCGCTGGCTTTTGTGAGCATTTTCATTAGGGGCGCACAAAATGCGAAAGGCAAACTGATTAAGGCCTCAATTGAAAGACGCATATGTAATAAGTGCACAAGAGCGAGATGCAAGAGCATAAGTACACACGCACATAAGCAGCAGGTATGCATGTGTGTGTGTGTGTGTGTGTGTGTGTGTAGGCAGTCAAAGATAGACAAGTAAGCAAAGAAGTGAAAGGCGGCAAGCTAAAGAGCATGGCAAAGCTCAAGCATCAACAAACAGGCACGTAACGGGTCTTTTGGGAGGTGCTTGGTGAGGGGCTATGGTGAATTTTATAAGCAAATATTTGGATTTAACGGGGTAATGCGAGTGCGTATGTGTGCCTGCATGTGCCTGTGTGTGTGTGTGTGTGTGTGTGCCTATGCTTAATTTAAAGTAAATTTGTAGTAGAAAGCAGCACTGTCTATGTTTATTTGTCTGTGTGTGAAAGTTTAGCACTTTTTAGTGCTCGTGCTTATGGCATGCAAAAAAAAAAAGAAAAGCTAAAACGAGAAAACCGCACCCAAGTTGAGATTACTTATCTTTAGTTTTCATTTAAATATGATGAGTGTGTGTGTGTGTGTGTGTGTGTGTGTGTGGTGTACTTTCATTTATTTGCTCGCTTTTGGTTTTCTTTCTACTTGTACTTTCTTTATTTGCCTTTTTATTTTCTTTTTCCGTTTTTTTTTTTTGTTTTTAGTGTTTTAGCATTTTTCCCTTTCTACACAGACATTTTTCCATACTTCTCCACTTCCCGTCGTATTCTGTCCTCACCCGCTGAAACCAGCTCCTTTGTGCGTCTCAGTATTTTGGTATTTTCTGATTCCGCAAAGGACAAGAAGCAAATTCACACAACCACACACATATATATATTTATGTACACATACATATATAAACTATACACATACATATATAGAGAAAGGCTGTATATATCTGCGCTTTCAATTCCGGTTTCATTTTGAGTTACTTGGCCAGCCAAATAATTGGATGAGATGACTTGAAAACCAGATAACAGAAAGTATATATATATATATACATATATCTATGAATGTGATGACGATGATGACGTCATTTTTGTGCCCATACATGCGTCAAAGCAAGCTAACCATGCTCTCTGCCATGTGACTACTGGGCGTTTTGGGCGTGGCTCTAATATGAAGCTGGATGCCCAAGTTATGAGATTGTGGCTGATAAAAAGGATTAGAGTCCTCTTGATGCTGCCATTGCTGTTGCTCCTGCTGCTGATGCTGCTGCTCCTCTGGCTTCAATTGAGCCAATTATGATGACCGAATTAAATGCCATAGTGTGTGTGTGTGTGTGTGAGTGTGTGTGTGTTTGTGTGTGTGATTTTGTGTAATTGTGTACAGCTATAGAGAGTAATATATATGTCAGATAATTCATTTCAGATCTTTAATGCTGAACAATTTCAAATATTACCATTTGATATGGATATATTACTTTAAAAGAAACACACACAAAAACCGTGCTTCCAATGAAGATCATTCGACTTTATAATCAATCAAAAGGCTAAATTGAACAATGAGAATCCGGGGTTCGAGTCCCCGGCTAATGTCTGGATATTGTTATAGTGACTTAGCCAAACGGCCGATGTTGTTAGATTGATAGGTGGGTTTTATATAACCATGTATATATCCCATACGATATATATATATAATATTGATAATAACAATAACAATCATCATCATTAAAAGTCTTCAAAGTAACCATGGAGGAGATGCAGGTAGGTTCATAATGTTCTTTGAACAGAACATTAAGAGCTGATTACATTTGCATAAGAAGCCAATAGAGAATAGATATTATCAAATTAGAAAGCAAGAAACTCAACTCAAAGTCTTGCTTCACATTAAGACTTAAGATATACATATAAAGATACAAAAATCAATGATTTTTTATTCAAAATTAAAGAAATTACAATTATTTTAATGGTACGACAATCAACTCTAAAGTAACCCAAGAAAACACTCAAACACTCTAGAATGTGCACAAAGCTAACTTATAAGTTTGGTCACCGAACTCACGTGTAATGCTTGCCTAATTCGTGATTTAATTAGCTAAATACTCATATGATTATAATGGTAATGTATGTTAACTGATAATTTCACACGAATTTTTGGACGTAGCACACACGCACAAAACAAACTAACCAACAAAAAACTCTTAATATACACACCTACCTAGAAAAACACCTTGCAACCGGCTGACCACTTAGTGAGATTTGTTTATTTAATAATGCCACATAGATAAGTTATATACTGCTCTCTCTCTCTCTATATATATATATATATAATATATATATATATATAATATATGTATAATATATATATATGTATGAATATATGTTTTTTTAGCTCCGCAAGCCAGCGTCGACACTTTCAATTCCTGGCTCGATGAAAACACCTTCTATTGCGAACCGGGAACAGATCGCATCTGGATGCAACGAAGAAGCGTCCGAGGCCCTAGTGGGTATCCACTCAGACTACCCTAGGTATGAAATGTATGTATACCAATCGCCAATCCGTCACTTTCCCTACATAAAAGCGCATTTCGCCGACCCTAATTCAATCAATAAACACGTATACTATATATACACAGTGAGAAAAATCGGACACACTTTCGATCAACGAAAATTGCTTAAGTCGTTTTTAATAGCTCGACAAAGTATTTCAGTTTCTATAAAGACTCAAGATAACTGAATATCTTTATTAATCGTTCTTAAACCGGGATATTTGTTAAGGCCAAAAGAAAATGTTGTTCAAAAAAAGTAGTTTCAAACCAGTGAATCAAGGCGAATAAAGTTTTGTTCCAGTTCTAAGTTTCCGTCGCTTAATTTAAAGTTAAATTGTTCGATTCATCTTTAATTCGTTGAATATCGAAATTCAATTAACGATTCTATGCTTAAAATATATTTCTTCTGCGAAATTCGAACTATTAAAAAGTTTTCTGTACTCACTCGAAGTTATTCGATACTAATACTTATTTGAATTATTTTTTTATTATTATTATTTTATTTTTTTCTGCTCGGGCTGAGTAAATCTGTTTTAGTGCCTTAATAAATGTGTATACTTAATATGAGGGCTTACTGCCCCTTTTCTGACTGTGTATGTAATCAATAAACAAGCCAACATTCTATTACCAATTTATGTGCCCACTAGAAGCAACGACAGAAACAACATCAACGACCACAAATCCACAAACACACTCACACAATTTAGATAATGCCTTAGAACTCGAACTAGATACAACAAAAAAATTTGACTAATTGCCATGGGCCATAATTAGCTGTCAGCACCAGAAAGGCAGATTATAAATGTCATTACATAAGTATATCCTTCATGAAAGAGAGTGTGTGTGTGGTCACCGAACTAATCCCAACAAAGCTCAAAGTTAATATGCATAAAGTTTTGCAACTTAAGTACGGGCATCGGAGCGTATACGCAATAAAGTCCTATTGAGTTTTTGATGACCATTCAATTTGGTGCCGCAATAAATACTTGTATATATATATATAAATATATATATGTATGTATATATATTAAAAAGTCAATATAGCCAAAGAGATGTCGTTGTGTGTGTGTGTCCATTTCAATGCAGAAGTAAATCTATTTAAGTGCCGACAAAGTACAACATTCTTGTTGCAATAACGTTCGATTTGGCACAGTTCAGCATTCTTAATACCCTGCACAACAGACAGTTGGGGTATCTTTAATTTTGTAAATGGTTACATCAAAAGTGAATCTGTGGCAGCTGAATACAATACAAGAAAATGACAGGGTATCTGATAGTTGAGCATTCAGACTTATTGTATTTCAATAGGTTGAAGGAAGGACAGTTTTTGTTTCTTGTTTTCAATTCTCAGCAAAATTAGCCCACACACACACACACACACACACAAACACATGTGTGTGTTGGTATCTGTATCTTATGAATACAGAAAATGATGTGACACAAATTTTCCTGAGACAGCAGCTGACAACAACAACAACAACAACAAAAACATAGACCTGCCATCCATTAGTTGAAGATTTATTAAGCAATGTGCCGTCAGAGGCAATTCGCCGAATATAGTTAATGGCACATTTGTCATAGTCTTAGCCATCAAGAGTAGTTAGTTAGTAAGTTAGTTAGTTAGTTAGTTGTGTATGGAAAGGGGGTGGGGGGAGTGGGGCACAATCGAGTATTGGCTTGCGGCTAGTTTGGTCAATTAGCATTGAGAACACAAACGCCTCTCTTGTTTTGCAGGTATATGGAGGAACGGGCGCTTACTGGTGGCAATACGTCCAGGAAGCCATCGACAAACTCGGCCAAACACAAACCCAATGTGGGCTATCGCCTGGGCAAGAGAAAAGCTTTATTCGAGAAGCGCAAACGCATCAGCGACTATGCCCTCGTCATGGGCATGTTCGGCATCATCGTGATGGTGATTGAAAACGAGCTGAGCAGTGCCGGAGTCTACACAAAGGTGAGCGCTTACTCTCAATCGTCTCCCCGAAGTACATATGTATCTATATATAATAGCTCGTTCTCGTTTAATTATGACTGGCACTTCTTGCTAATGACGAGTCAAATCCTTATAACGATAGGATATTTAGCTTGTTACTCGTTACTCGTTTCGAACCACTAATGAAGAGTGATGATTTCTTGCATATATATTCTTACTATCAATGAGCACTAATAATTAGTCCATAATAATGATGAACTGCGAATCGTTACTCTTCAACGTCTTATTGATGAGTGCTACTTACTAATCACCACTTATGATTGTCTTCTCGCTGTCTACAAATGATACGAAATTTAATACTGAATATTATTATGAATGTGAGTGAGAAGTGAACGAAGTAAGAAGAACCTTTATGCTGTACCGTTAAGGGGTATCGTGGTTAAGTTCCAGTTCCGGTTTTGGGTTTGATACCCTGGTTGTGAAATTAATAATTACGAGCTACATTTAACGATAAGTGTTATTATAGCTTCTTTTTGGTCTCGTTACAGGCATCGTTTTACTCGACAGCGTTAAAAACCTTAATATCTGTTTCGACTGTGATTCTTTTAGGACTTATAGTAGCTTACCATGCTTTGGAAGTGCAGGTGAGAGTGAGTGAAAATTGTATCTTTCTCTTGCAGATGTTATTGATGGTCGTCATCGTTATTGTTTAACGTTGCCATCGTTATTTTCCCCCTTCCCCGCTCACTAATATGACCTTACCCCTGCCCGCCCGTATCCGTAACCGTAACCAGTAATTAACTAACCGCATCATCGTTTAGTATCCTAATAAAAATTAAAAAAAACGCCCTCCTCCAATCACTGTCCTGCATCTAAAACTACTCTATAGCCAGCTCCAGCCGTAGAGGACAACACCTCATTGCAGTTTTGTTTGTTGTACTATTCTTTGTGTGTTCTTTTTGTCTGTTCTTTAAAAAAAAAACAAAAAAACAAAAAAAACCCAAGATTGCCCGTAGCTTCAAAATGAGAGAATGCCAAAATGAACAGAGTATTGCACTTTGTTCTGCGCCTATCGTTATCGTTACCGTTACCCGTTACTGTTATCGTTATCGTTATGCATGCATTCAGCTAGCGCATACAGAACGCAACTGTACACACAAAGTGTAAGACTTTGTTCATGTTGATGTTGTTATATATATCACAATATAAATATACATTTTAATTGTGTTTCCTGCCTAGCGAAATTCCGATAAAACTAAAAACTAAAAATGCAATTGTTAAAATTCCATTTCCGTCATTCCGTGTGTCCCATATAGTCTGATTATAGTTTGAAGAGCTATCTGACTATCGACCAGTGGAGAGATCTCCACTTACAATGATTATGATGTTTAGATCTCGTTGATTCCTTGTACTTCCAAACAAACATCAGCCACATCAACTCAAATCATAGAAAGTTTCGACATTTTGTAAATATGTAATCATCCAAAAACTATACATAAAACAGCTCATCACGTTATGTTACTTCTCAAAACAACTTTCGACTCTATTCACCCACTCTATTGATATACATATATATACATATATATAATGTTATGTAGGAGCTTAATCAGGGAGTTCAATTGAAATTAGTATAAACATTTTTCAGTCTGAAAAACCATGTTAGTGAAAACTATTTCGGAATACTTACTTTTAATTGGGTAATCATCCAAACATATATACTACATACGTAATTCTTTCATGAGCTTTCAAATAACAGTTGCATGTACAGCACTATAATTTATTTGATTTACTACCTCCCACTCCCTAAATCAACCCTCTCCGGCTAACTCACGAAACCAGCCTGAAACCCGAACCGAACCAAAGTGTTCTCCCCTCCCTCCCTCTCTACTTGCCTACTTTTTAGTTTACAAATTAGCAAATACCAACAACCACATGTATTAAAATGTTCGCATGAGTAATAGTAATATATAATTTCAAAACAAAGATAAAAAAAAACAATGCAAAGTAGAGCATGGGAAACGTACTACTAATTTGTTATACCCTATTTATATTTATATTGCTATCTTCATATGCGTTTTCAATTTCGATTTCGAATGAAACATAACATAATAAACAATTATACATAACATCACGGTACATTGCACAAAATACTCGATTTATTATCTATCCCAATAATGTTAATTATTATTCTAATCAAAAAGTCAAATAAGGCAAGCAAAAATATTAAATGTTCTCAATTAGATGCGTGTCGCTCATAAAAACGAAAATATGAATGAATATAAAAGTAAAAGTAAGACTAAATGAAAAGAATCTGTGATGTTCCATTTGCGGCATAGAAATGAGAAAGTCCTGTGAGTCCTGTGTTCAGTGTCAATTACATTTATACATATGTATATAATATAAATAGACAATCTAAATGATATAGAAGAAAAGAATCACCGCTCAATCTACAAAACTACAAAATATACCAATTAACTCACTTGCATACCCATTTTTCGTCCATGAATCAGAATTCAGAACACATTTCTTGAATGTTTCCATCATCCAAATGCAAGACCAATATCAATCAATCAATCAATCAGTCAGTCAAATCAAAACAAATCAACTCAAATCAAAATCAAACGAACTCAGTCAGTTAATCAGAATCAGTTTTATGTATATACATACATATATATATATATATATATTGTACTCATATATATAGGATAGATATTTATATTTATATATATATATGGTACATATAGTATATATATGGGTATATACATATATCAGTTCAACATACCGTCGTCGCTCATATTCGTAATCTTCATACTTTGTTCTCCACTACTATATAAATCCGATTAAATGTTAATCCCCCCATTTATAATGTTGATGTTTAAAGTAAATTTTTAATATGTAATTACCTTCCAATTATGCTTTGCAGAATTCAGTAAGTAATATTTATAATATACATCATGAATATTTGTGAGTAATTCCTAAACACATAGTGTTATGTACCCCATACATACTATATATGGTTAAACAATATAAAAAAACAACATCATTCCAACATAGAATAGCTTGACAACAACAACAATTACAACAACAACAGACACATAACAACAACAACATGAAAAACAACAATACAACACACAAAATTATCATAATATGGATCTACACAGAATACGGTATACAAACATACCATTTACTTAATACTATAAAAGTTACAAGCAATATACATATATATATATATATGACACAGGGTGTCAAAGCGAAATCCGAACCGAGTTCAGAACCGGAATCGGAACCAAAATCAAACATTTTTAAAGCATCAGTAACTGGCATTAGCTTCAACCAAATTAGCATGGTCGTACAGTATAGCTTTGCTTTTGTGCTGGGATGTAACTGTAACGTATGGTATAAATACCGATCGAAAAATATCCAAAATAATTTGGAAATTC